>CAXKVY010001259.1:0-30058 GCA_964058915.1 Tetropium fuscum | reverse complement strand
ATGCCATAATTATTTAATTACAAAGGCATAACAGGTGTCGCCCTCTAATGGGTCTTGAGATAAATCCCTAACACATAAATTAGTTCCTAGTAGAGATATGTAATTTAATTATTTGAGATGTCACCACACGACGTAACCTCTTATGGAAAATTCTCAGTTGCTAAGTTGACATAGTTTAATAATCTTCGGTAATCTGAAGCATTTTAAACAATTATATTGTCCTCATAGGTTTTTTTCTTTGGGTACATATACCTAGTCTTTCAAGTGGTAAGTGTTATTTTCAGTGTTATTAATTACATATATTGTTTTTGTTACAAATTGCTCTTGCCCCTAATAAAATGTGATCTGGGGTAAGTGCGACTGTAACTCAATTCTAACTTAGGAAAAGAAGTACTTATTTATTACATGGGACATAAGGTTCGGTGTTGTTTTCGTTTTTGTAATACCTATATGTTATATTTTAGTTTTAATTTTTTTAGAACAAAAATTGAAAATAAAAAGTTTTTGCACTCATTCGTTCATTTAGGTAAAATGTTATGCACTAGATTCACGACAAATCTGGAGACAGGATTTTGTAGATTTTGTATTTAACTATACCGTTCTTACCCCAAAACACTTTAATATCACTTTAAGTACAAAACTACAGCCAGAAACGCACTTACCCCATTATATGGGGCAAGTGCCGCCTATAGTCCAAAAAAATATAATTCTGTTTTTTCTACATGTCTTATTAGAAATTTGTTCAATTCATACACTATTACACTCCCAATACTTCATAGATTAATGGATTACAGTTGGAAATATATAGGATAAAAACAAAAATTTTCACGGCGTTTTACATTTCAATTATGAAATTTCAGGGTTACCCCACCTTACCTTACGGAAAAGAACCGCTTAGAAGTTGTACAAGTTCTTTCGCCTTCATTGAGGATCTTCAGAGTGATGTACGATTTGTTTTATTGATCATTTATACTTGATTTTAAAATATTAATACTTCAACACTTTCAGTGACATTTTATGACATTAGTTTTTGACGGAACTGATATTCATAGAAAACAGAAACCTATTCTACTATTTATATTTGTTCTATTTGACCATATTATGTATATAAAAGGTTTTTCTAAAGGTTTCTCACCTTTTAAGAAACTTGAAAGGCCGTAATTTTTCTTCTAGTAATTATCCGCAACAAATATCAATTTTAGCAGAACACATTGACAGTCAAGGCAGGAGTAAAATAACATGTGGGCGATGAAGCGATGAATCTCGGTATTTTCTCTAACAAATAGAAAAATTATTTTCTCCAAAACCATAAGGTCAAAAACTAATTACTGGGGCTGAATGAGTAGCAGGCGGTCTCACCTCTTTCTCCTCCTCGTATGTCCAACTATGCGCCTAACACCCTGTATATACACATACGCGCTGCCATACTTAAAAATGGGTTACTAAACGTAGTAGACGAAAAGCATGTTACTTGAAAAACGGAAAAATATATTGTAAAGATGATAAAAAAGTCATATATAATAAGGTAGGTACTTTTATTCGATGTCAATCATTCTCATTGTTTTTATGCTCAATAACTTCACAATGTTAAACTCTCATCTTTTTCTGGATTCACGTTTTCATCCTCTTTAGCCGTGCTGGCAAGGGTGCTTCGTCAATGGCATCCTCATCTTGTGGTATCCACCCTCAGTGGTGGGTGGTTGTTGCTGAAGAGGCTCTGTGTCGTCTTCATCGTCGTCCTCGTCTTAAATAGGCACTCCGTTGGGGCAAAATTCCCTTGGCAGTGGAGGCATGCCGCAGAACAGTTCAGAATTGCTTTCCGGCATCCATATTTGCCTACCACAATCCTTGGTGAAAAGTAGCAGAAAAATATCATTTCTCAGTAGTACCCCCGGTGCTGGTGGATCTTCTGTTGCAATTGGCACAATTCTGTGATATCGTGATGATCTACTTAGGGATCATCCAAATATATTGATTTACTCAGTATATTTAATAAAATAAATAAATTTTAAACAAATAAATTTTTTCAACATCCTTAAAACATTCATGAATAGATTTATTTTTAACATACGACAAAAAATATTTTGAAAACATTTTTGAACATAAATTTAATTTACTTAAAATGTTTCGATCGAAAAACATCCGCTTTGAATTATAAAAAAAATACATTATGAGCTAGGAATGTTTGATATAAAATGTGTTAAAAAATCTTATTTCCGAAAATTTTCACTTTTCGGGTGCATGTGGCTTGAAAACCGTTGCCAATTCGTAAAAGTATATATTCGAAAAAGTATATAGAATGTATATTGTTGTAGAGAATTTCAAGAGCTTTCATTTCGTATCAGAAATTTTTTCCCTACGGCGCACAGTGGTGCAAGGGACCTCAAAAGTTGGCAATAAATATTTTATTATTTATTTCCAATATGAAATAGGCTGTGACACTAAATATAAGTTGTTTCTGATAATTAAAAGTCATGTATACTATTATGCACTACATTTATACATACATATACCAGGTGTCAACATAATCATTAGACAAGACATAATTTCCAAAGTTTACAAGATTTTATAAATTAAATGCCAATTTTTCATTATTTTATACTTTTCCATCACTTTCGGTTTCCCCGGAAACGACCCCAACTTTGACATTTTAAATTGAACACTTTTAATGCCCAGAACATATTCTTACATTTTTGGATACCCGATACGATTTTATGTACGATTGCATACATTTGTCGTGAAATATGGTATTTATCTACTGGGTGTTTGAAATATGTTGCCACTGGAAATAGTTGACTACAAATTTGTGATTTCGGAAATTTTGAAGTCGACATGTCGACATGGCTTCTGTGTGTCCTTCTGATCTCAAACTCATTTGTGCGGCATATGTTAGTACACACACTGGGGTAGTATCTCTTAATTCCTTAGTTTTTAATCGTTTTATTCTTTCGGAACTACACTCGAAGTTCACCTCTGGGCGACCGCGTTTATTTTCATTTTTTTTAAGAAACAAAATCGGTGCATCTAGCCATTCCTTATTATTATTTTGGAATCGATCCTCTATTCTACACGCCTTTGACCAACGTGACTTATATTTTGCCTTAAAACGTGATAATGTTTTTCGAATTTCCTTATATTTTCTTTTTTGATATTGTGCTCGTTTTATGACCTATTCGTTCAAAAAATTGAATTGATTTTCAGTTCCTTTACTGTCACAGTTTCTCATTATACTAACAAGCTCTTTTCTTGTGAAAGATGTGCTATCAGAACTCATTCCTGTAACACATAATTTAATATCAGGAATACAAACGAAAAATTGGTATTTACCTAATTAAAAAAAAGAGCAAATATGAGCAAAAAATAAAATTAGTTCTGTAACGAGCAATAAATAAGCTTCATAAGTTCTTATAATTAATGTTGGGCAAGACTAGGAACCTAATTAAATGTGTCTCTATTTCCGCGAAGTTCGTAAAAATCAAAGCATTTGTAACAATTAATTGTAACACACGCTATGTAAAAGCTTATACCTAGTTTATATTTCATAATAGATCACTACATACCTGACGTTGAAGTCTCCATCACTAACTTTTGATAAATTCACTGTCTTTCACTAAATAAAATACAGACTCGAGTCTGTAAAAATGTGATATGTAAAAATATCATTCGTAATATGTCACTATTGACAATTCGCTGCAACAAAATAGCGTCAGAAGAGTTGAAGCGGGGTGGGGGCAAAATCAGTAGTGTCATGTTATGCTCAGGTGTATGTACTATCTAAATAATACAAAATTTCATAAAAAACGTGTATTTAATTTTTTCATTTAATGCCAGCTATCAGGGCACATTACCCCACTGTGCGGCGCACCGTTTTTGACAAATAGGCAAAAAACCCAAAAGTGGCTCCGTCCCCCTTCGGCACGCCTCCTAGCCGTCAGGACTTTTAGTATGTTCACTCCGTGCAACATACTCACAAGCACCGTGAAAAAGTTTAGAAGGAATCGCTTAGGTCTCTGCTCACGCACTTTACACCCCTTTTTGGGCCATTCGTTGACTGAACTATGCGTATATTATTTTTTATTATAATTTTATCCAATATTTTGATTCTGAATAAATTTACTTTATTTACTATTTATAAAATACTACCCATATACAACTTATATGTATTTATATTATTCGATCAGATGTATTTTAGTTATATACATACTGCCTCGTGAAAAGCTGCTAACCTATCTTAATATAGTAAGCAGTAAATCGCCTTAGTCCTGCAGTTTATTATAACCGAAGAATTATCGGGACCAACTGGTCGTCTAACTTACTGTGACAGCGGTTTACGAACCCCTCGGGTTAAGGAGTGTGAAACATGAGCGCAAACATCTGATGAATATCATCTACACTGGTTACGGAAACAATTGTCTTGGCATAATGTAGTGTTGTTGTTACGACCGTTTGACTGCTACCAAGTTTAATTACATTACGTAATTAAGCCCTTTCTCCTGATATCCATACAGTTGCTACATGAATAGTTTTGTAGCATTTTAGGTATATCAGATACTAATATAATTCTGAATTTGGATTAACGAATAGATCTGATATTCTTCAATAAAATTGATTTCTTACTGTTTGAATTTTTTGTCCGATATCTATATAAATTCATCTTAAGTCTGCAATCATTCAAGATATTATTCCTCGTACCTCGTCGACGTAAAAAATTAAACCCAATAATCAATAATTTTTACAAACTAATTAGTTTTAAATTTAAATGTTTTCGACTTTCTACCGCTGGTGTTGCACAAGTAATGTCCGTCGCACGAGAGTTGAACAGCATGAGGAGGTAAGGAGATACAATATGCAACAGATTCTTCTGTCGAGTTAACAGAATTATAGAAATTTGGCTTATATATATATATATATATATATATATATATATATATATATATATATATATATATATATATATATATATATATATATATATATATATATATATATATATATATATATATATATATATATATATATATATATATATATATATATATATATATATATATATATATATATATATATATATATATATATATATATATATATATATATATATATATATATATATATATATATATATATATATATATATATATATATATATATATATATATATATATATATATATATATATATATATATATATATATATATATATATATATATATATATATATATATATATATATATATATATATATATATATATATATATATATATATATATATATATATATATATATATATATATATATATATATATATATATATATATATATATATATATATATATATATTATAACGTTAATTTTGAATTGGTAAATCTAATTTTATTAATTTAATAGTATTAAAAATTTTAAGGACCTTTTTATACTAATTATGCTACGGCCATGCTCATTTTATCAAATTACCTGTTTACTTTTCTAGATGGAAGCTGCTGTGAAAACCATTCAATACATAACAAAAAACAAATTTAAAAATTTGACGTTGGTGACATTATTATAAAATGTAGATGTCAAGTCCGAAATGTTTCACTAAAAGTTTATCTATAAGAGCTCTAATATTAGTAATTGATCAATTAAATTTAAAACTGTTCAAAATTTTGGATGTTATTATTTGGTCATAACCTAACTTCAATATGTGATAAGGTACTTTCTTTAATACTTCTTATATACGTATGTATTCAGGTTCATCCTTTTTATAGGGTCCTTCTAATTTTGCTTCTGGAATCTGGAATATGTCCGGAGTGCGGATCGAGATCCGCTGCACTTAGGCCCCATTGGGCCCCTTGTGCTTCCTCCGTGAGGGAAATGTCTCCCTAGGTCATCGACCAGCCCAATGTTGTTCAAAAGGTGATGATGTTGCCCAGGGGCATTTCCCTCAAATTGGCCATAGAAGGCCAACGTTCCCCCAATATGGATTCTCTGGTCGATGACACGGCGGGACATTCGCAAAGTACATGCTCGATCGTTTAATCTTCTTGTTTACATCCTCTGCAGATGGGTGTGTCACTTTGTCTCATGTTATAGAGGTGTTTCTTTACCCGGCAGTGTCCGGTTAGGATTCCTGTAACAAATCGCAGTTTACCCCTGGACATTGCCAGATAGTTCCTCGCCGTCTCTTCGCTGGGATATCTCAAGAGATTTCTGGCCAGCTGACAGCTACATGTTTCATCCCATAACGTCTTAAATTTTATGTGGGTGTTTTCCTTTATTAATTGAAGTTTCGCTGCAACTGGTAGCGTACTTGAAGGACCAGGCACAAGGATACTCAGGTTGGCTGCCTTTTTGGCCAGTTTGTCAGCTTCTATATTGCCGTTGCATTGTGAGTGTCCTTTGACCCAGCACAGGCAGATGTTATTCATCTGACATGCTCTCACAAGTGCCTGGTGACATTCCCATGTTGATCCTTTAGTTATTTTATAATTTTTCAGGGCCAGTAGTGATTGTCTACTATCTGTGCAGATTCTTATTGTCTTGCCCGTTATTTCTCTGCGAGCAATCTCTTGTGCGGCTATGGTTATACCAGCGAGTTCTGTTTGTACTACACTGTCATTTTTATCCATAGTCCAGCTGCATCGGAGTCGCAGATTCCCGGAATATATACCACAGCCTGCTCCATCCTTTTTCTTTGATCCGTCCGTGAAGACATAGTTTACACCTTCAACGCCGGCCTCGTCTTCACCAGTAGTATGTATGGTATAAGGTTTTTCAAAGACAAGCCGAGGCGGAATACCATCTGCACATGCCTGTAAAAGGGGTATCTTTCTGACAGCCTCAGTCCACAGGCGGCTTCTGGTTGGGCCACAGCTTGCATTTGGTAGTATGCCAACAGATTTAAGGCGAGTCATGGTAGTCAGAGCCACTTCTTCTAGATGTAGGTCTAGTGGTGGAAGACACAGCATTATCTCCATTGCTCTCGTTGGTGTTGTTCGCATGGCTCCGGTTATGCTCAGACAGGCAACTCTTTGTACCTGGCCTAGCTTGAGTTTTGCTGTTATTTGTTGACTCTTGGGCCACCAGACAACAGCTCCATAGGCCAACATTGGTCTTATGATAGCAGTGTAAATCCACAGGACCACCCTGGGTTTCATTCCCCAGGTTTTCCCTACTGTCCTGCGACACTGCTCGTATGATATGTAGGCCTTGTTTATTCTTCTTTCGAGGTGAAGATTCCAGTTTAATTTAGCATCGAAAGTTACCCCCAAGTATTTCACCTGTGGTGCAAAATTTAGTGCTGTGTTTAGGAGAACAGGTTCTCTCATTGGCTCCAGTTTTCTTTTCCTTGTAAAGAGTACCATTTCCGTCTTCCTGGGGTTGACGGATAGGGCATACTCCTCACACCAATTTTCGATTATTCTTAGGGCCATCTGCATTCTTTCACAGAGAGCTCCTTCGAATTTTCCATTAAGCAGTATCGTTAAGTCATCTGCGTATGCAATTGTGTAGAATCCTTCCACGTTGAGGTGGTTTAGGAGGCTGTCAAGAACCAGATTCCATAGCAGTGGTGATAAAACCCCTCCCTGCGGACAGCCTTTCGCAACCAGTCCTCTTATGACAGTGTCTCCTGCACTGATTTGTACTGCTGTTTTAGAGAGCATGTTGGATATCAAGCTGCTCACAGTATTAGGAACGTTCCTATGTGTTAGGGCCGCTGTGATTTTAGGAAAGGTGGTCTTGTCAAACGCACCCTCTATATCTATGAAGACACCCAGGGTGGATTCCTTATGATCCAGGGATTTCTCAATCCGACTTGCTACCACATGGAGGGCAGTATCGGTGGATTTTCCTGGCGTGTATGCATGTTGGTTGGGGTGCACCGGATTGTTAGTCAATGTTACATCCCTCTGATATCGCTATAGCACATAGCTTCTCCATTGTCTTCAGTAGAAATGAAGTTATACTAATAGGACGGTATGCTTTGGGGGTGGAATAGTCCATCCTCCCTGCTTTTGGTATGAACAATACTTTTACTGCTCTCCGTGTCATTGGGATATAGAGGTGTGCTAAGCACATCCTAAACATCCCAACCAGGTGTGGCAGTAGTTTATCCAGGCCCCACTGAAGTAGTGCTGGATATATGCCGTCGATGCCCGGCGATTTGAATGGGGAGAAGCTCTGTATTGCCCATTTGATTCTGTCTTCACTTACAATTTGGTTGGCGGTTTGCCAGTCCGAATTTGTTGGTTGGGTGTCGACTCCATTTGGCCATTCCCTACTATCTGTTGTGACAGATTCAGGGAAGTGAGTTTGCATGAGCAGCTCTAGGCTTTCGCAAAGGTTGTTGGTCTTGGTACCATCGTCCCTTTTCAATATACCTATATCATGGTTTTTGTCTTTGGTGAGGATTTTACATAGCCTGGCTGCCTGTGAGTAGTGTTCAATTTCCTCACGGTAGGCTCTCCACGCTTTTCTTTGTTTTGGTCTAACTAGTTTTTTAAACTCCCTCAGGTGGGTCTTGTATTGGTCCCAGTCTGATTCAAGTTTTGTCCGTTTTGCTTTATTGAAAGATGTCCTTGTCCTCTGTTTCAAGTCCGTCAAGTCCAGGCACCACCATTTAGACTCTGAGCGGGCAGGATCTTTCAAAAGCTTTCCTTATGGCTGTTATTAGAGTGTCTGTATATTCCTCTATTCTGCCACTATCATTGAGCACGTCGAGTTTTTCCAGGTTCTTCCCGAGTTGACATCGATATTTGTCTCTGTTGGTTCCTCGGGGATCCCGAAATGGTTTCTTTTGTGCTTTAACAAGATTAATTTCAAAGTTAATCCACCGGTGGTCTGCCATTGTGACAATCTCCGGCACATGCCAGTTTTGGATTGATTTGGATATGTTCAATGTAGCCAGTGTTATATCTATTATAGTTTGACTTCTAGAGTTTACAAATGTCGGTTCGCAACCTCTGTTAATTATACTAAGATTACTACCGTTAATATAGTCATAAAGTGACTTACCTCTTGCATTGTTGTCTGTACTGCCCAGGTCACATGGTGTGCGTTGGCGTCACAGCCCATGATGAATTCCCAGTTTTGGGAGTGGCAGTATGTCACCAGTTCCTCCATTTCCCTAGTCGGTGGTAAACCACCCTGGTCTTGGGGGAGGTAAACTGATGCCACAACAACAGCTTTTGGTTTGCCGGCAATTATACATTCCACCTTCGCTGCCGTCAGGTCAGACGTTGAAAGGTGTTGTAGAGGCTGAATTTTGATGTGCCGAGGGGCATAAATAGCCGTCCTCGGCCTATCTGTTGTATCTTGTTAAGCCAGATATTCTGGTTTTAACTATCCAGGGTTCCTGAATTAGCGCCTCTAATTCTAATTTTGCTTATATACCATATTATCCCATTTCTATGACTTTCATATATAACTCTGCAAATCCTATTCTGCTATTCTCTCTCGATTTATTATCTGCAAACTGCCAATACACCTATATCATATATTTCCTTTTATCTTCCTCTGGTTCTTTCTATTCTTGCTCTAGTTTTTCAAAATTCCAAGATCTATTTTCTTTAAAACAATTTCTTATTATCCTTATTTTCCTTGGTTTCCCTCTTTTTGTTTTCTCCCCCTCTCTTGATTTTTCAATAATAAACAATTCACTTATGTCCTATATTATATAGTATTGTCTATGCCATTTACACCCTCTCACTTTAGTTATTGAGTCTTTTGAGCATCCTTACACATTTACTATTTACTAAACTTCATACCTATATTTCACATTTCTATTTACTTATTTTACATTTCTATTTACTATTTCCTATATAATATCATTTTCACTCATATCTCATTTGATAACTACTAACTTTTCTTGCACAGTACTTTAACTATAAATCTCTATTCTATATGATTTATAATATCATTATGACTCAGTATATATAGTTATAGTTCGTGTATTATAAAAATATATGTTTTCAAAATAGTTTAAATCGTCCAAAATCTAATTTCTTCATAATATATATATATATATATATATATATATATATATATATATATATATATATATATATATATATATATATATATATATATATATATATATATATATATATATATATATATATATATATATATATATATATATATATATATATATATATATATATATATATATATATATATATATAATAGTTACAAGAAAAAAATATGTAGGTGTCTTGCAGTTTCTGAACCGCTAAACTTGAACTGAACCTGAACTCACTAACAAACCGAATTTAGAAAATATAACCGCTAAGTTATCAAACTAAGAGAGCTCTTGTTGGACTGGCCTGGCTTATTTATAAGTTTCACTGTACCATATTGGCTCGCGGCGGAATACACGTGGTTTCAGTATCGCAGGACATGGTATAGGTATTTCGCGGTTTATTTTAAATACTTGAAATAGGGTACTATTATTCAAAATATTTGCTATATAACGGAACGAAATTTATTTATGTTAAGAATTGAACGTCATGTTATAGTTATTAAGGTTTGGTAGACCAGCACGTACAGATACTTACATTTGGAGATATTTAGGACATACATATATGATGCTCACGACAATAAATTGAAATTTTGTTTTCAGATCGACCAGTAACATGAGGATGAGTGCATCCCATACTCAGCTCGCCTACGCCAATGGGGGTAGTGGGACAGGGCAAGTTTCAGGTGGGCTAAGAGACCAAAGCACACAAACACCCGAAAATATAGCCAGGGAGACGCGGAATTGCAAGTTAAGGTCTTTGAAACTGCAGTTGAATCATACCACGTCAAATCTTACTAATTTTAGGTAAGCATATTCCAATAATATCTGTAATCATTATTACTAGTCTGAAATTTAAACTGTGTGACTAGATATTCGGTTCTGTAGAACATCCCAAATTTTCTCTCCAAATCGGGTTTGAATCTGTGCCCGCACCACGTTTTTTAAAATATTATTTGAAATATCAGTTGTCCAATTCCTTTTTTGTTCAGTGCTATCACAAGCAGCATGAACCACACTAAATCTTACTAACAATAATTTTATAATAAAATTATACAAATTATGACTACAAAATTGACATGACAGTGGTATGGCGTTATGCCTATGATCGAAATTGTAGGAATCTTGGTAGACCGCCAACGTCATAACGACGTCTGCAAAGTCGACGTCAGCATTCCCACCTGTTCTATACCAATGATGGTAATAAATAATAATAAATAATGATATATGAAATAGGTTGGATAGGCCAACGTTAAATTTTCTAGTTTTGTCCTAACCAATTGTATAGGTCGATAGAAGTCGTCCAGACTGACGTCGGACTACGACTTATTTAATACCTATCGCGACGTTGGATGAGGTAGGTACAGCCGACGTCGGTATGTCTATCCTATTTTGATCTATATATCAACCAAGTGCCGGAAAATATTTTACATGTCTTCTTCCATGTTGACACTTGATCGTGCACATATCGTGTTATGTTGTGTGAATAAGTAATTAACAGTAATTAAAACTTGTTCTTTACATCCAGGACCCCCCACCCCTCAATTGCCACGATGTCTGCTGCGCGTGGATGTTTGGGTAATCCGGGATGTCATATTCCATTAATAATTGTTAAATAAATCTTTGATTGGTTGATCGTCTAGATCGACCCAGTGGACGATTTAAAACACACTCATTCACTATTAACAAATACACAATTTTAGCTTTTCACTTTCGTACAACTCCAAAGGTACGTACACCTCTTAAAACTATATAAATATAGGTTAGTCGTAATAGGAATGTACATTTTGTATACCTCTTCCAGTTAACATTAATTAGGTATAAATGAGGACACTAATACGATTAAACTAAAAACCTGGTATATCCATATATGTTTGACAGTGTTACAGCGTTATAAATATTGGATAATTCGAAGGTGCCACCAAGTAAATTTAGTAAAATTTTCATAAATGTTCAAGTAACATACGCCATCACCGGCGTATTCGCCATTTTTGTAATTTCCTCATGTTTAGATTACTGAGGTCTGTATTCTTCAAGTAATGACGAATATCTTAATCTCGAAACAAAATTTGACGAATGTGTTTGCCTGTAGCATATAAACTATGATAACTTGAAAATATTAAGTGGTCAAGAATGAGGCCCTGTGAAATAAACCGTTGAGTGTTCGAATGAAGAATACCAACCAACCAGTGTAAAAGCTCTTCACAAAGTTCACAAAGACCGGAGGATGGTAATACTTTCCGGACATATTTTTTTCTGTGTTCTTTGATATTAAGATGCATGCCCTTTTATCAAAAGAAACTTAAAACAAATTTAAAATCTTATGTCACCTTTTTAAAGTACTTGGCAAAGTCCCGTAAGCCACATACTAATTTTGATCAGATATAGCGACCACTGTTATTGCGAAAACCCGCTTACAAAGTCACCACCATTGAGGAACTTAATCGGAGAATCATAATGAATCTCAGATATATACCTAGTCGAAATTATACATGGAACTAAAATTTTGTTTTCATAAGTTCATACATAAAAATGAGTGGAAGAAAAAGTGAAAATTTTAAACGAAATTCAAATTGTTAAATCGAAAAATGCATTTCGCCGTCATTTTGGAATTAGAAAATATCTGCAGAGACAAAATATTGTGACAATAAAGTAGATTTTGACAATAAGGTAGATTTTGTAGTTTAAGATTAGTTTTAATCGTCTCCGGATGATGCCAACTTGGTTGGCGAAACGCGCGTCGAGCGAAGTGAAAGTGTTTTGGTGTTTGTGGAAACTACTCCGAGTGTTACAGTTACATCAAAGGTTCCAGCCCTATCCAGTAGTAAGATGACTTCACGGTCAACGGAACTGAATCTCTATCGCAAGTATAGTACTAAAATTAGGTTAATAGGTTCTGATATTTGGTATCTAAAATCCTATAAACGTCATTCTGTTTTTCCGAGTTTCATTCAAGTTAAAATTCCAAATTGTTCGAATATTTCAAATAAGGTTGCTTTATTTGCAAAACAAAAATGGCTGAATTTAGAAATCAATTATATGTACAGTAAACGGAGTATGCTTGAGATACAAGCATATGATCTTTACAAGAAGCTTACTTTTAAGTTAAATAATTTATATTATGAACAATGGTGCGAATTTCAGAGGAACATGTTTTTATCAATCAATGCGAAATTTATCAAAAAAATGTCTTCACAAAATAAAAAATTTAAAAAATTTATTACTAATGTATCAAAAAATGTTCCTCGGAAGGTCGTTGACATTGTGGAAAATCACTCGTCACACTCTTTTGATAAAGAAGAACTTGACCTTCTAAACAAGGGTTTAAACTTTGCTGTAGCCCCTTCTGATAAGATTTTGGATGATGTCGTGGCAGGGATTGAAAGTTCAATTCAATATCTGCCTGATTCATCCAAGGGTCTTGTCAGAGTGGCTTGTAGGAACCAAATTTCTAAAAATATAATGAATAACGTAGGCAATAGAAAGTCATGCTCAAAGATTCCTAGAAAGACTATCAAAAGATTGCGCGAAAAAGACTGTTTTTATTTAAAAGCAGATAAAGGTAATAAGGTTGTTATTTTAGATAAAGAGGACTATTATGAACGGGTAAACAACCTAATTAGTAATGGTCCTTATAAAGAACTTACTAGAAACCCTTTACCAAGAATGACCACTGAAATAAAAAATGTCCTCAAATCATGTAACAACCTTATTACTCCACCTGTTAAGAATGGGTTACGTGTATCTAATCCTACTGTACCTAGATTGTATTGTCTACCAAAAATTCATAAGCCAGGGAAGTCGGTGCGTCCAATAGTATCGTCTATTGGATCTCCGACTTACCACTTATCAAAATGGTTGACTAAGGAATTTGAAAGTTTGCCCATTGCACAGCCTAGTATTTCAGTTAAAAATTCGAATGATTTCATTGATAAGGTCAAGAATATTCAATTGCAAGAGGGTGAAATTTTGATTTCCTTTGATGTTTGTTCATTATTTCCTAGTGTACCAATTCCACAGACCTTGGACTATCTTGAGGATTTACTCGAATTAAACAACTATAGAAGAGAAGTAATAGAAGAATATATAAACCTTACAAAACTTTGTATGAAACAAAATTGCTTCCGTTTCAATGACAAGTTTTATGAACAACATGAAGGAACCGCAATGGGTAACTGTTTATCGCCTTTCATTGCTAATGTCTTCATGAGTCGTTTTGAAACTGAAGCAAAAGAAGAATTCGAGTATTTTCCTAGGATTTGGCTTAGGTATGTGGATGACATTTTTGCCGTGTTTGACACTAAGATTGCGGATGTAGAAAACTTCATTTCCAAATTAAATAGTCGTTTCACTTCTGTAAAGTTTACATATGAACTAGGAAATAATAGAAAACTTTCATTTTTAGATGTATTAGTAATTAAAAATAGTGATAATAGGTTAGAATTTGATATATATAGAAAAGATACCAGTACGATCAGATATATCCCTAATGACTCTCACCACTGCTATCAACATAAAATGGCAAGTTTCAATTTTCTTGTCCATCGTTTACTAAGTTTCCCTCTCAGTAATGAGAGATTTGAAAAAGAAAAAGTATTAATTAAAGATATAGCTGTGAGTAATGGTTATCCTATAGATATAGTTGAAAAACTAATTAGGAAGCGTAAATTTAAGGAAACACTTCGTAATTCTACGACCTTTCAAAAGGATATAGAGGCTCCAAAATATGTATCCATCCCGTACGAACCCCGGTTTACTCGTGGTTTGAGTAAGGTTTTCAAAAACGTGGGTATAACAGCGATTCATTCGTCGAGCAACAAATTACAACAACTTTTAGACAATCCAAAAGATAAAATTGTTCCAAGTGAAAGGTCTGGGATTTACGAAATTAGTTGTATTGATTGTGATCGAAAATATATTGGACAAACGAGACGGTCAATTAACACCAGATTTAAAGAACATATGGCTCATCTAAAATATGGAAGAACAGATAAGTCTAGTGTTGCACAACATGCTTTTGATAACAATCATAGAATAGATATTAGAAATTTAAGATTAGTTAGAAATGTGACCAATAATAGACAGTTGGATGCATTTGAGAGCATAGAAATTGTAAAATGTAATAGTAGTATGAATAGCGACAAGGGACCTATCCCGTATAGCCCGCTTTACGCGTTGCTTAGCAACCGATGATTGAAGCGTGATTAGTCACGCGTAAATTTCACGGTGATATCGTACCGTAGCCCGCTTTACGCGTTGCTTAGCAACTGATCATTGAAGCGTGATTAGTCACGCGTAAATTTCACGGTGATATCATTAGTGACGTCACCGGAAAAATAGTATAAATATGGTAGATTTTGTAGTTTAAGATTAGTTTTAATCGTCTCCGGATGATGCCAACTTGGTTGGCGAAACGCGCGTCGAGCGAAGTGAAAGTGTTTTGGTGTTTGTGGAAACTACTCCGAGTGTTACAATAAAGTAGTAGAACATACTGTATAGCACAAAGCCAAATACTGTATTTCCAAGCGTGTAATATAAAAAAATATGCAGAGATACACATATAATACATAAATTGATAAACGCCTATAACGTTAAACCGGATGTAATGTCACTTTTCTCTCAGTCCCATTACAAATAACACTCAAATTTTTTCACAAGTTTGGCTTATTATTAACAATACATATTTTTTTAAACAAAATTGAATATAATATGAGGATTGTAGATAATTAAATTCTGTACAAATTTGTTACTTACCTTTTCATATCGAGAAATGACCCATATAATGCAGAAATGCAAAATACTAGTGCAAATCGACAACAACAAAAAATCTAAGATGGCGGACACTTCCCATAATTAATTAAAGGCCAAGAACATGATTTCTTTGTCCACTCCGAGGGGAACATGAAATTATATGCGTTAAAATTTTAACCATACAGTTTTTATTTCTTATATATATATAGGAATATTTTATCTAAAGTCACTGGGCTAATAACACGAGAATATAGTATCGGCCTGATGGAATATGATATTCACTTCCACAAACCTAATACTTGGCGCCCGAAGATTGGTCAGAAGACATACAATCATCAGTGAAATTGGCACCCGATTAGGGATCAGAAGATATTAAAAATATTGTAGTTGGTTTGATTTCATCCTATTGGGGAGAGTTTATGGGAATTATCTCGATCTTGAACCGTATGAGTGTCTAATATGCGACAACTATGCCTAAGTTTGCTTTTCGACAGTCAGCCGTAATTCAGTGCTCTCACATGTGCACGTATGTTTTTATATTTACACTCTTTAGAAATGTCAATAGTGGATGGTAATCAGCAAATAGTGAATAATGGCAAAACAGCTTCAATGTTTGATGTGATAATTTGATTTAACTATGACTAGAACTTGTGCTAAATTTAATGTAATTATACAATATAAACGTACACGAGTAAGGCTGTTGAACATCTATAGCAGTCACATGCGGTTTGAGGCACTTTAGCCACAAACGGCTATTTCTGGACGCACTAAAACGTATGTACGCGATAAAGCCCAAAACACTGTCGGCAATTATACTTCTGTCGAGAGCCGTGACTCTGAATGCCGTCGTCAAACACATCGAACAATTGACATAATTAAAATTGATTTCTCTTCCGAAACAAACCTAATAGCGGACGTAACGTTACATTTCAACGGGCTCAAACTACGCTAACTATTGAACTGCTTCGGATTCTCTTTGGCTGAGATTAATTGCGACATCACGTTTCGACAGTGTTTAATTGAAGCGATGTCAACCATTCTCTCTATAAATGTCTTGCCGTTGGGGTACGAAATGCGCCGTATGCGGCACATTATACATTTTATGGAAAATAATCTATGGCTAGCGTAGTCGGAGGAGCGCTAGAAATAAATAATGACGGGCTCATCACGTAATTTGTGTGTCATGTCGGTTAAACCGATATTGGGGGCATATGAAAAATTAGTTTCAGTTGTAATTGATGTATAATATAATACACGTCAAACTATTTTAAACCAGTCATCCGTCAATATAGGTAAATTTTGGACAAATGTTTTTTTCGATTTTCCACAATCTAATTTCTATGTAACTATTTGCGTGACACATTAATATCTTGGGCTAGATAAACGCTGGCATATTTTAAAAATTTCATGCTGTGTAACCTTCTCGGCCATAGTGTTTTAAGATTGCCCCCATACTCTCCCGACCTTAAGCCAATTGAGGTAGTATGACCATAAAAAGTTATTTTTCCTAAAACAATGATAAAAACTAAGTAAAGTGTGTGTTTTTATTATCTCGTCGGGTTTCAAAATTTAATTTTAGTAAAGTTTTCATGATTTGTGGATTGTTTAAAAATAGTATTTATAAGCTTCACAATTACAATTGGGATTCTTGAAAATTTAGTGACATTCGGCAGCTCATAAATCAAAGCTGGGTCAATTTAGAGGAAAAAAATTGCCAAAAACTTCAAAATAATTAGGACACAAACTTGGACCTTCTTGAGACTCTGACGTTTGGTACAAAATAAAAACGTGGGGCGCATTTGAAATATGGTTTCGTGCGTCCCACGTTTTTATTATGTATTTAGATTTAAAATAATACCGTTTCTTAAAAGTTTTTTACCTATTTTTATTTTGTAGTTTTCAGTTTTTTTTAAGTTCCACAAAAATTGTATTGAGTGAAGTTTCAAATTTGAGACAAATCGGTTCATTAATAGGATAGTCCACCATTTTGATTTTTCCAAGTTTGTCAAAAATTGCATTAAGTGACCTTAAACAGCACAACATTTCAAGTTTAAGACAAATCGGTTCATAAATAGGATAGTCCGCCATTTTGAATTTATAAAGTATGAGTTAAAAATTGTATTGAGTGTCCTTAAACACCTCCCAGTTTTAAGTTTGAGACAAATCGGTTTATAAATAGGATAGTCCGTCATTTTGGATCCGCCATTTTGATTTTTTAAAGTGTGAGTCAAAAATTGTATTTAGTGACCTTAAGCTCCGAAAGTTTCAAGTTTGAAACAAATCGGTTCATTAATAGGAAAGGCATTTTTTTTGACAAACACAAACACAGATAGACAGACAGACAGGCAGACAGAAGGACGGACGGACGGACCGACAGATAGACAGATAGACAGACAGACAGGCAGACAGGCAGGCAGCCAGACAGACAGACTGACAAGCAGGCAGATAGACAGACAGAACAACAAACAAATACAAGCCTAATAAAACCGTTTAAAAATATTTCTATCAAAAATTATTTGAAAATTTTATTATTGCCTATTTTATTTTTATTTCAAACTCTTTCTTATCTGCAACTGTATAGGGTAACTGTTTATATACAAAAATCTCAAAACAGCCATTTCTCACTATGGCGAGAACAGCTGCCACTTCAGTGGCGGTTTTAGGATTTTGTCTTGGGGAGTGGGGGGCGCAAGTAAGGTTGCCACATTTGAAAAATCGAAAAGTGGGAGGTTTCTTTAAGTAATTAGGTAATTATACAGTGATGTAACCAGGATTTCATTATGGATCGGGGTCGGAGCATTATAACCAGGATACTAGATCTACCCCGTGAGACCCAAATAGCGCCGCAGGCGAAAATTTTGAATTTTTTAAGGTCACGTGTTTTCCTGGCATTTCAGAATTTCAATGATAAATTCATTTATACCAAAATACCGACTTTCACAAGTAAAAGTTCTGGAACTCCATACCTTTTTCAAATAGAAAAAAAAATATGTTATATATTACGAATAAGTTTATTGAAATAAAATAAAATGTGTATTAATATATTTTTCTTAACATAACAAAAAAAAATCCGGGAAAAATATATAGCATTTATTTAGGTCCTCTAAACAAGTGATAACATAAAAAGTAATATTTCACAATAAATAAGGAATAAACGTTTAGAACTCTGTAACGAGCTACGCAGGACCGTCATTCGATGAAATAAATTCGTAAGTAGGTGAAATAAATTTTATTTTGAAAACATTTTATTTATTTAACAAAAATTTATTATAAATGTATTAGCGTTATGAAAGTAATATAAACCCTAAATATTCCTAAAATAGACATTTTATGATATTTTTATTTTTTTAATATTTAGCTACAACAATAGTACATTGTTTCATATAATTATAAATTTAAATTAGTCTGTATCGCTGCTATCAGAATCACTTTGACCATTTACGTGAATTATTAGTGGTGGGATTTCATCGATTAAACTGTCAACAATATGGTCAAGTTCCCAAAACCTATGTTCTTCCTCTATCATCATTTACTACTTGCAAAATTTTGTCTACTGTTGGTAATTCTTTATTTCGATAGAACTCGTGTACTTTTCTCCTTATAGCAATTTTAGTGAAATCGTCGATCTTTTCTTTAAAAGACTGACGGCTTTTTTTTAAATTTGGTTCCGTTACCTGACCGGTTCTATTATATTCTGCTAAAATTTTTTTCATTGTAGTTTTTCCAATGCCCGTTTGTTTGGTTAGTGTTAAAACTGTCTCTTCGTACGACATTTGCGGATTGTCTTCCTTTAATTTCTTATATAAATTTATTATAATTATTTTTGATTTTGATGCACGACCTAAAATTAAAAACAAAAATAAATCATTGACCACGGTTACTGGTGGTGAATACTATGCGTATTAAATAAAACATATTTATTATTATATTTCTTTACCTGGCCTCTTTTGTTCTTCTTAATTGGCGATAACGGTGGATTTATCTCGTCTCTGGCTGCTGCCATTCTTATAATAGATTTAAAACTTATTTCACAACCGTAAACAACACAACTAAAATAACCGTGTACTTGCGAGACTACAAATACAAACTGTGAATAGGTAGGCAGTAGTAGGTACTTTATATAATTAGGTACCAGGTAGGTATCGGATCCAGGCGCCGGTCCTGGCTACCTGCTGAGCCAATTAAGACGTTGAGGGCGTTGAACTAATGTTCTAAGGGGCGGAGATCTGACAAAAACAGACGAATTTTCGCTCGAGTGCAAGTCCATTCTCTCGTTGGATACAGTATAGTATTAGTAATCTGGAATCTACCTTGTCCTTTGGGGGGGGGGCGTGCGCCCCCTTGCCCCCCTAAAGCCGCCACTGTGCCACTTCTGGGGACATCACCAAAATATTTGTTTTACTCATTTCTCGAGGTCATTCCATCCTTTCTATTTGGTGATTATTCTGACAGTACCTAGTTTGTTTACAGTAATATATTTATTTAAAAAGTCGAGACGCTGCAAACGTTAAAGGTTCAACAAATAAGTAATACGCTGGACATAATTTAGTAACGTTACACATTACTCATTATCTAGTTTGGTACTTTGAATGAGATATACGACTACTTTACATTTCATATTTCAGACATATTTCAGGATTATATTCCTGAAGTGTTTACAAAAAAACTAGAGCATACGTAGAATATGCACACAACGTGACACTCTCAATATTCTGCCATACACGAGTGTATTCTCGGCCTCAATTAAGCAAATAGCACGAATAGACTTCAGGGAGTTTCTGCAACAATATGCTCACGCGAACATCGCCTGTTTACTATCGGACTGCTTAAGTCTTAAGCAAGGGTTTAGTGCAATAATAAATTTTGATAATACAGCTGTGAAGAAACAGCTGAAGTACGCGTATATTTTATTATACTAAATAATAAAATAATGTATACAGGGTGTTTCATAATGAATTGTACACACAGCAGCAATAAAATACTGATATAACAATATCACGATTTGCCAAGTATGACCTTAGTAAAAGGTTGATAACAACAAAGATCAATTTACTTGCTACAACTGTTTAGTAGCCACCCCCAAAAAGTATTTTGGGAATTGCACCCACAAAAAATTTGCTTTGCCATTAAATACCTAGTCATTAGATGAATGTGAAATAACATTTTTAATAGAGTTCTTGTAACCTGATAGGTATACATAAAATACTGAAAAAAATGAAGGGACACGGGGTTACAAAATGTAATAGTCGCTAGAAATAATAGTAGAGTGCTCGTGCGCCCGTAAGTGCTTTAAGAATGAAGTGGTAGGGGTTTAAACAAAAGGTGACTCCATAGGTCAATTAACAAAAAAAGTTGATCAAAGATTGTGCTGACAAAAGGGCGTTATTTAAAATTTTCGCGTTATGTAGTACTTCAGATAGTCGAAAGATATTACTTTATTTGGTAAAAATTTGATAATAATCTCTGTAGTAGTCTGTAGAAAATAAATTATTTTCAAAAAAGCATCGCATCTTATGGCACACGCAGACTTTCAGAGTCTAAATCCCCGTTCGATGCTCGCTAAAAATTAATTCATTTTGCAATGTTTTTACATTTCAAAATCTCCAGGTACTTAGAAGAACGCATAGGATGGATCCTACATATTTGCGTATATATTTGCGTTTCGGTGGCACTTACTTGAGGAATGAGGAACAAGTTCGGGGTGACCCAGATGACTGCTGCGTCATCTGGGTATTTTTATATTATATATGCTGATATATAATGGAATAAGTATTTTTTGGAAGACCATACGTTCTAAGGTCCGTCAACACAGTAGAATCCGAGATTTGGTAAAAGAGAACCTATTTTGGGACAAAGCTAAGTAAATTATCGAATTCTGGGAATGCCTGCAACTAGCGCTGCTACATAAAGGAGCTTTTGCACATATGGTTTCATACACTCTGCAAAAAGAAACCGACTAACGGCTGACCGAGCCGGTAAAGTGACCTTTATAGCCGATAATTAAAATATTAGACCAGGACCAGGACCAGGTATCAGCGATGTCCAAGCATGAAGAAGGAAACCCGTCTACTTCCCGCTACCAGTCGACCCATGAACCTATGGAAATCGAGACCGTGGAAATGGACGAAATGGTATCGGATTCTGAGGGGCCCGAGGAGGAAAATAGTGATGTGGACATTTTTCCACTTCTTCCTGACTCAAATTAAAATTATTTTTTGTTAAGCCTGTTCGTTACGTTTGTTTACTATTTCATTTCGTATTTTTTTATATTTTTGAGAAATAAGATTTTATATTTTTTTATTTATCGAAGACAAATTAAAAAATATAAAATCTTGTGTTATAAAATCTTGTGTTACTTCGTTATTATTCAATAATATCTTAGGTTTTTTGTTTAACATTTATTTAAGTACTAATTATTAATCTACAGTATTCCATTGTTTGGTTTTGGTAGGTCGTTCTCAGAAAATTCTCATAATTGCGAATATTCTCCATTTTTTATTCTTGAGAATTTTCCATCACTACCTTTATGATAAGCTAGGTGTCAGCTTTTAGTTTTTAAATCTCTACAGGGTGAACATTTTCAGTCAATGAGTTCTCTACTATAAATAGTGATTTTTCTTACCAAATGTCTTATATGTTCGTAGAATTCAAACAACCCTATAGGCGAATAGACATCAATTAAGGAGGTCAGTATAGTTAGAGAGATGGCGACAATAAAAGGCTCTTACCACAGTTTACCCAACGATTTTGGATGTTTTCCACCTTTGAGCCTTTCTGAACCCCTGTTGGTCATGAACACTCAAACATGTCTGAAATCGTTAGGCAAACTGCGGGGTGGTAATTTTTGGTTAAAAATATGTATTTTTTATCCTTCAGTATTTTTAAGATAAAGAAAGGCTTTGCCATCGAGCTCTCAGCAAATTAACATCACCAAAAACTAACTGATAAATTATTTGCGGATGATGGGCGCATTTGTCGCAAAAATACTCAAGAGTAAAAGATTATTTTCCGTCAAAAAACACGATCTCATTTTTCTCACAATAATTTGGCACTTTCACGAAAATTGGAGCCATTTCTGTCCCATTTTGGCAAATCGGGGGGGGGGGGGGGGGTTCAGGGAGAGATGAGACCCAGCGCAATCTATTCAGCGCACCAAAAAACATAAGATACTGTGGAGCACGTAGCTGTTACCAAATTAACGTATTTTTACAGAATTTTACTTGCTGTATAGTGCACTTTACGCGAAGATAGGTTTCACTTGCCGTATATAAGTACCGATATTTTTTTTCGTTTACTTACTTACAGTTTATGTGCGCGGGAATAGTGATGCCCACGAGACAAACGAGACGATACATTCACAAAGTCTCGTCTTGTCTCGCCGACAAGATATCTAGTCTCGTATCGAGTCTCGTCTCGCAGCCTCCAGTCTCGTCTCATCTTGCTTCTCGTACGAGAGTCTTACAAAAGTATCGAAGTCTTACAGTGCATAATCTTGTTCCAGGGATACTTACCTACTTGCGATGATGTAAGTGTAGCAAAAGGAAATTACAATATGTTAAAAGTTAACGTCATGTATTATACGAAGTAATATTTATTTGCAAATAAAACACAAATTTTAACTAATATTCTTAAACTTTTAAATTTTTTTCAAAAATTAACAGTTCTCAGAGCTTTCTCTGTCACAAATTTTTCTGTTTTTTACCGTCGTTTAGGCATAACAAACATCGTGCAGATTCGTTATTAAGACGATTTCGATGTTTCCTTAGTTAAAGCATATAATTTTAGTATATTATTTTATTAGTATTAGTATATTATTATTTAGTATATTATTTCGTATATTAGTATATTATAGTTTTCTTATTTTTGAGACACTGAATTCTCACAACCAGGAAGAACACGGAACCACATTTTTCGATTTCTCGACACACGTTTCGCCAACTAAGTTGGCATCGTCTGGAGTTGATCGCAGACGAATGATGATGATGCCAAATTCGAGAAATCGAAGAAGGTGGTTCGGTGTTCGTGGTCGTGGGGATACAGCGTCTTAACAGTTTAAGTAATATAAAGTTAGTAGTAAAATAAGTAGTAGAATTTTTGAATTACTAAATTTAATAATAGTGATATAAAGCCAGAAATTTTATATGATTCACTAAATTTAACACCATGCGTAAAAAAACGAAAATAGTATGTACGTACCCAGTTGTAGTTTAGATTCTGCTAGATCTGGCAATACATGGAACCCGTCGCAGAGGTTATTTATGACTACAGCTCATATGATAAAAAATAAAACTCTTACGATAGAATTTCCCTATGTGGTTTATATGCCTAATCTGTTGGTAATAGATTGGGTAATGATTTATAGGTTCTCAAGTCCGCGCTCAGAACAGAAATATGCACGATTTATTATCACAATATCCGCGATTCGGCGAGTTATTTCCGCGAGACTCTCGCACGAGACTCGATACGTATCGCACGAGACTTGAGACGAGACTAAAAATAGTCTCGTCTTGTCTTGCTCGAGTATCGTCTCGAGTCTTGTTTCGAAAACGAGACGAGACCGTGCGAGACTTTCGAAAATGAGACTCTCGTGGGCATCACTACGCGGGAAATTGGCATTTTTTCGGCAATCGGCTGGTGTCCCATATGCCGTAAAATCATACCATCAATATGGTAAAATCATGTTCTGCCATTTCGTAGCAAACTTTTGAATTTTCGGGGAAGAAGAGCGCCGCAGAATCATGCATTGACGTGCTGGACCCCCTACTACCTAATTCGAATTTGTATAGGGGGATCAGAATACATGAAACCAAGCATTTCTTCCACCATGTGACAACAAGCTTTTATTGTCGCCATATCTCTAACTAGTAGGACTTCTAACTGAATACTGCCTTGCAGGATATGTAGCGAGGAGGAAGATACTATCAATCTTATATATCAATCTTATATATCTTGAGGGGCACCGCATATCTTATGCGGTGCCCCTCAAAAATTCGTTTACTCACAATCGGTTAGTAATTTATGGATTTCTAACCTTTGAAGTAATCGGGAAGCGACTTATTACTTACTTCACTTTCCCAGCTAGCCGGGAAAGTACTTTACCGGCTAGCATCTGTCACTTTTCTTACCTGGAAAAGTCAATGTCATTTTTGATTAAAAGATGGTTTAGAAAGAATAGAATCCACTCAACATTTATTTAATTCAGAAACAACAACAACAATAACAAAAAGAAAACTATTTGGAATTATAAATATTAATAGTTACATTGGAATTATGATTACTATTAACGGTTAAAGTAAGACCGTGTTGCTCAAAATTATGAGTTTCAGAAATAGATGAAGACGCCGACGTTTCTGGATTTTCTACATGAGACAACATATTAGCAATTTTTATTTGTCCATGTAATGAATTCTCCACATATCCCTCTGCTACGGTGTTGGATTTCCAACCCCCCAACTTTTTCAACTGTAGGATGTCTCCACCTGTATTTGCTAATAATGTTGCTGAAGTACGTCTAAAACAATGTCCTGTAAACCTGTTAACATTTTCCAGCTTTAAATAAGTTGCTATTTTTTTGGGAAAACTTCCTATAGCATTATGCCCAAAAGGCTGTCGTGTAATTTTACCAAATCTTATTTGTAAAAAAAATCTATCAGAGTCAATGTTATTACGAAGGTCACAGTATTGCTTTATTATATTTTTCCATTCCGATTTTGTAATTACAAATGTACGGGAAGAGTAGGTTTTTGTGACAGGAATCACTATTATAATTCGATTTTCTAAAATATCGAGGTCACTTATTTTCATTTTTAAAAGTTCATCGCACCTACAGGCTCCGGAAATGCCAATAATTAAAGCAACCTAAAAAAATTTAATATAACATATATTTAATATGCACTAAATAAATTATAATTACCTTTTGAGGAAGATATTCTATCGGGGCATTGTTTAAAAATTTATCGATGTCTGCTTCAGAAAAAACACTTGACTTTTTAGCTTGATATCCCACATTCTTCCTTTTCAAAAATGCCTTCAATTTTGCGTAATTACTAATATCAACATTATGCCTAAAGTTTAATACTGCTCGCAACATCGAATATCTTGACCATAATGTGGAGGCTTTACTTTGTTTGCTTAGTTCACAAAAATAAGCAAGAAGTACCGTCTCAGAGGTATGCTAGAGGTATAGTTCATAGGTGTTTTCATACCTCTCACTGCTTTTTTCAGGAATTATTCCTTCAGTAGCTCTCTCTGCAGCTACCCGCACTTCTGGTGGCGTACATTCAAATTCACTATCAGACATTTTTGTAAAATAAACACAATTTGATTATATGTACAATTAATGGCGTCGTGTATCGCCTAAATGTCAGATTCAACAAACTTGTTTTGTTACCTAGCAACGATCTCACAGGTTACTTAAAATAATTCATCTTATCACATAATGAAAATGGATACAGATATTTGAAACGAAATTATTATTGGTAGATTGTGAGTATTAGAAATCCATAAACTACTAACCGATTGTGAGTAAAATAGTATACAAACCTCGCGGGAACTCATTCTAGCCTCGCGTCTGTAGTTTACCTCGGTGCTTCGCACCTCGGTGAACTACCTTGCCGCTCGGCTGAAATAGAGTACTTTCCCGCTCGGTATGTAATGTACTATTACATTTTGGGTTTCCATTCCACTACAAATCCAAGTGATAGCAATAACTCTCATTGATACCTTCTCCACTTGAGTCTTGTTGATATTCCAAGACTTGAAGTAGGGCTTTTGTAATAAGGATATGATTTTATCATTCTGCACCTTGGAAAGCTCGCCGTCTCAAGGGGTATCATTTCATTAGTATTGCTTTACATATTTTAGTTGCATCGAATTATTCATTTAATCTATTACAGGATTTTGTGAAATTGCAACGATGCGGTGGCGGCGGGTTACAATCAATTTTAAACTAATGAGATATGTATCTACAAGCACCAATTAAATGAAACCGCAGGTTGTACGTCGTCACAGTGCAGAGAGTAATTAATGCAGACATATGTGTACCTGTGCAGGTACCCAATTAACTTAAATAACGGGTAATATATTATCCACTTCTATCTACTGGGAAATTTAACATGTCAAGACTGATACGTGCACTTATACTACTAGGGTGCCTCCTACTTTACACCGGCACCGGTTGTTGTTGTAAGAAATGCTGTTACACACTTGTCTAATAAAACATTATTTTTCCGAGGATTTGGGAAGTTATATCGTTAAATAGAGTAGGATATTTTTATTTCGAGATTTAAATTATATAAAATTCAAATAATAGATGTGAATATTTAGGAAAATGTGCCAATATACCAAATAGAGGTCATATCCTAACTTGGGTGTCAGTTATTTCAGACTCTAGTTTCAACTCCATTATGTTCTCTGAAAACGAAGAGGAACGTGTGGACGACAGATCTAGAACAGTCATCTAGAGTGCCTCTTGACTATTACTATCGTCTTATAGCACCAATACCTCCCAGTAGAAATATTCGATTAAAGCAGAAATGCTCATATCTGCAATCAGATCATGGTATCAGACCTATAGGTATACACTTGCACAACTATTATACAATTTGAGTAAGTAGTAATTACCAAATAATGCTGATCCTGCTGCAAAAGAACAAAGTCAACAAAGCACTCAAAACTGGAACCAAAATTCCCATATAATATCACAACACATATTTCACAACCTTATAGGAACTCCCTCTCATAGCCGATGTCATAGAACACGCACTTATCCGACTTATCCCAATTTTATCAACCGACTCACACAAGTAACATTTTTAGTCTTATCAGAAACGTGAAAACGTTGTTACGGCTTAATAGACGACTTGATTTTAGTCGTAACAACCTTATTATAATTCCTTTATGACCAAATATGGACGGTTTGAAAAGCGTCAACTATTAATATGACCTTCATACTTATATTTATATAAGACCATTATAAAACTATTAAGTCGTGTGAATTCAAACAGATCTAAATATCATAAAGTAGTTGTAACAAAGTCTAGCCGACTTCTGATAGGATGACTATATAGTTATAATAATGGAACGTAATATTGTTGTATAAAGGTCCTTAACAAGTCGTGTTACCTTCTGCTATGACCTTCTTACAACTATATAGTTCTAATAAATAAAATACGATAATGTCATATAGAGGGCACTGAAGAGTCGTAATAATGTTGCAACAACCTTTGATATGACTTCGATATAACTTATGCTAGTTTTGTACATGCGCGTTTATGTATTTCATTCAAACATGACAAAAGAGAGCAACGAATTAGTTAATGTAGGTTGTAACATACCAACCTGTACATATGTCTTCTATTTATTCGTTTACAGTATGGAGAAAGGAATCGATTAATCGATTCCAGTAAGTAGTATTTTACATAGAAAAATAAGCGTTTTTAAAATATTGGTTCAAAAGTGTTAGAATGAACACAAGTGTATAGATCATAACTAAAAAGGCCCGAAACACATATTTTCTGGTGAAATTTCTCCATAATATACCTACAAAATGAATTTAAGTTTTAATATTATCTATTAAACATGACCGCGAAATTTTACTGAATTCCTAACGGAAAATATGGCGGATATTGTTTTTACGACCTAATGGTTACAAATTTATATGTAAAGCAACCAAGCAGACATGGTGTTATTTTTTAATTACACTAGAGCCGTATTATATTGCTAAAAGGCCATAAAGAAAATCCATAGTTTAACTGAGACTCGTGTGACTTAATTGTATTGTTGTATCACTTATACGACGCTTATATGACAATAGAATTGTACCGTTTTTAGTTACATTTATGCTCATTAGTGACGGTGGTCCATGTTGACATATACCGAATAAATATTAAAAATAAAAAGCAGATAAGCACACTTTAAATAACTATGTATAGTTTGTAACATCGAAATATGAGACATAAAAACCCAAGCAAAAAACCCTCTTTTTATCGATATCATCACACGTGCTACCGCATCTTTAACAGCGTTGTCAAGTATAACCGATTTCTAGGAATTTAGGGAAAAACAAATGATTTTATTTACATCGCCCATCACATTATGACATTATCATGACAGTATAACAAAATATTGATCACACTATATACCTTTCGTCATATCATAAAGCAATTGGATGGTAAATGTGATGCAGAATAAGAATGTTTCCCATTCAAATATTACGGATCTATTTTACACGTTCCTCGGGCGTGTCACATCGGCATCATTGGCATTCATTTGAATGCCTAAATTGCCTAATAGCATCGAACGTTTTGTGGTAAAACAATAATTCTTGAAATAGAAGTAATTCAGTAATTTATTCTACACTCAGAGGCACAAAATTCGATCCATCTAAAATTTGTGCCGCATAGTATTGTGACCACCCTTCCTGTATTAAAGTTATGGCTCTGACGGCGCTAGTTGCACTTAAGACCATTATTACTTTTTATTGTTTACCGTTACTTTGTTATAATTCAGACCAAATCGCAACAATTAACTTAGAAACACTAGCGACACTTGTCAAAAAAAAACAAACGAAGATGCTAAAACAACTTTGCAAAAACCCATTGGCAATTGCATTGAAAATTATCATGACGCATAGTCATTATTTTAATTAGTCATATATTCCCTATTAATAGAGATATTGACATGAATTAAAAAATTAATTGTTAAGAAGAGACTACGCTAAACATATTCATTGCACTTGTGAGTCGTATGGTGGTTGTAATCCAAGTTAATATAACCTATGTCAAGACTTTCTTTAATTTTAGGTTCTATAGTATTTGCAGGTCTTATTAAAGTCATATCAAATTTGTTTATGCCTTTTCTACAAGTATTACCCGACAAAGTCACCTCATTATGACTTTATGCCATTTTTTTAATGACACTTATAATATTATATTTCTTAAGTTGTGTTAACTGTTGTAATGTAGATAACACCAACCGCTTTACGACTTTGTAATGACCCTTTAAAGACTATATACGTTTAGTGCCCAATTAGTCATTCTATGCATTTTATATGACCTTTATAAGCCAAACAATTTCGACACTACGCAGTACAACTTTATAATGATCTTTATACGATCTATAGTGGTTAGATTTATTTTAAAGACTATTTTACAACCATTATACAACTAATTGGTATAATGTGCAAAAATTATAACTCGAAATGTTACTTGGGCACTCAGCACCCCAACCTCACTCAACAAAGCACCATCATCTCCATATTCTCATATCGGCCCAAAATATCCTTCTCTCAACTCAGATATATCTGGACC
>CAXKVY010001258.1:0-77960 GCA_964058915.1 Tetropium fuscum | reverse complement strand
ATTTCCCTCAAATTGGCCATAGAAGGCCAACGTTCCCCCAATATGGATTCTCTGGTCGATGACACGGCGGGACATTCGCAAAGTACATGCTCGATCGTTTCATCTTCTTGTTCACATCCTCTGCAGATGGGTGTGTCACTTTGTCTCATGTTATAGAGGTGTTTCCTTACCCGGCAGTGTCCGGTTAGGATTCCTGTAACAAATCGCAGTTTACCCCTGGACATTGCCAGATAGTTCCTCGCCGTCTCTTCGCTGGGATATCTCAAGAGATTTCTGGCCAGCTGACAGCTACATGTTTCATCCCATAACGTCTTAAATTTTATGTGGGTGTTTTCCTTTATTAATTGAAGTTTCGCTGCAACTGGTAGCGTACTTTGAAGGACCAGGCACAAGGATACTCAGGTTGGCTGCCTTTTTGGCCAGTTTGTCAGCTTCTATATTGCCGTTGCATTGTGAGTGTCCTTTGACCCAGCACAGGCAGATGTTATTCATCTGACATGCTCTCACAAGTGCCTGGTGACATTCCCATGTTGATCCTTTCTTAGTTATTTTATAATTTTTCAGGGCCAGTAGTGATTGTCTACTATCTGTGCAGATTCTTATTGTCTTGCCCGTTATTTCTCTGCGAGCAATCTCTTGTGCGGCTATGGTTATACCAGCGAGTTCTGTTTGTACTACACTGTCATTTTTATCCATAGTCCAGCTGCATCGGAGTCGCAGATTCCCGGAATATATACCACAGCCTGCTCCATCCTTTTTCTTTGATCCGTCCGTGAAGACATAGTTTACACCTTCAACGCCGGCCTCGTCTTCACCAGTAGTATGTATGGTATAAGGTTTATCAAAGACAAGCCGAGGCGGAATACCATCTGCACATGCCTGTAAAAGGGGTATCTTTCTGACAGCCTCAGTCCACAGGCGGCTTCTGGTTGGGCCACAGCTTGCATTTGGTAGTATGCCAACAGATTTAAGGCGAGTCATGGTAGTCAGAGCCACTTCTTCTAGATGTAGGTCTAGTGGTGGAAGACACAGCATTATCTCCATCGCTCTCGTTGGTGTTGTTCGCATGGCTCCGGTTATGCTCAGACAGGCAACTCTTTGTACCTGGCCTAGCTTGAGTTTTGCTGTTATTTGTTGACTCTTGGGCCACCAGACAACAGCTCCATAGGCCAACATTGGTCTTATGATAGCAGTGTAAATCCACAGGACCACCCTGGGTTTCATTCCCCAGGTTTTCCCTACTGTCCTGCGACACTGCTCGTATGATATGTAGGCCTTGTTTATTCTTCTTTCGAGGTGAAGATTCCAGTTTAATTTAGCATCGAAAGTTACCCCCAAGTATTTCACCTGTGGTGCAAAATTTAGTGCTGTGTTTAGGAGAACAGGTTCTCTCATTGGCTCCAGTTTTCTTTTCCTTGTAAAGAGTACCATTTCCGTCTTCCTGGGGTTGACGGATAGGGCATACTCCTCACACCAATTTTCGATTATTCTTAGGGCCATCTGCATTCTTTCACAGAGAGCTCCTTCGAATTTTCCATTAAGCAGTATCGTTAAGTCATCTGCGTATGCAATTGTGTAGAATCCTTCCACGTTGAGGTGGTTTAGGAGGCTGTCAAGAACCAGATTCCATAGCAGTGGTGATAAAACACCTCCCTGCGGACAGCCTTTCGCAACCAGTCCTCTTATGACAGTGTCTCCTGCACTGATTTGTACTGCTGTTTTAGAGAGCATGTTGGATATCAAGCTGCTCACAGTATTAGGAACGTTCCTATGTGTTAGGGCCGCTGTGATTTTAGGAAAGGTGGTCTTGTCAAACGCACCCTCTATATCTATGAAGACACCCAGGGTGGATTCCTTATGATCCAGGGATTTCTCAATCCGACTTGCTACCACATGGAGGGCAGTATCGGTGGATTTTCCTGGCGTGTATGCATGTTGGTTGGGGTGCACCGGATTGTTAGTCAATGTTACATCCCTCTGATATCGCTATAGCACATAGCTTCTCCATTGTCTTCAGTAGAAATGAAGTTATACTAATAGGACGGTATGCTTTGGGGGTGGAATAGTCCATCCTCCCTGCTTTTGGTATGAACAATACTTTTACTGCTCTCCGTGTCATTGGGATATAGAGGTGTGCTAAGCACATCCTAAACATCCCAACCAGGTGTGGCAGTAGTTTATCCAGGCCCCACTGAAGTAGTGCTGGATATATGCCGTCGATGCCCGGCGATTTGAATGGGGAGAAGCTCTGTATTGCCCATTTGATTCTGTCTTCACTTACAATTTGGTTGGCGGTTTGCCAGTCCGAATTTGTTGGTTGGGTGTCGACTCCATTTGGCCATTCCCTACTATCTGTTGTGACAGATTCAGGGAAGTGAGTTTGCATGAGCAGCTCTAGGCTTTCGCAAAGGTTGTTGGTCTTGGTACCATCGTCCCTTTTCAATATACCTATATCATGGTTTTTGTCTTTGGTGAGGATTTTACATAGCCTGGCTGCCTGTGAGTAGTCTTCAATTTCCTCACGGTAGGCTCTCCACGCTTTTCTTTGTTTTTGTCTAACTAGTTTTTTAAACTCCCTCAGGTGGGTCTTGTATTGGTCCCAGTCTGATTCAAGTTTTGTCCGTTTTGCTTTATTGAAAGATGTCCTTGTCCTCTGTTTCAAGTCCGTCAAGTCCAGGCACCACCATTTAGACTCTGAGCGGGCAGGATCTTTCAAAAGCTTTCCTTATGGCTGTTATTAGAGTGTCTGTATATTCCTCTATTCTGCCACTATCATTGAGCACGTCGAGTTTTTCCAGGTTCTTCCCGAGTTGACATCGATATTTGTCTCTGTTGGTTCCTCGGGGATCCCGAAATGGTTTCTTTTGTGCTTTAACAAGATTAATTTCAAAGTTAATCCACCGGTGGTCTGCCATTGTGACAATCTCCGGCACATGCCAGTTTTGGATTGATTTGGATATGTTCAATGTAGCCAGTGTTATATCTATTATAGTTTGACTTCTAGAGTTTACAAATGTCGGTTCGCAACCTCTGTTAATTATACTAAGATTACTACCGTTAATATAGTCATAAAGTGACTTACCTCTTGCATTGTTGTCTGTACTGCCCAGGTCACATGGTGTGCGTTGGCGTCACAGCCCATGATGAATTCCCAGTTTTGGGAGTGGCAGTATGTCACCAGTTCCTCCATTTCCCTAGTCGGTGGTAAACCACCCTGGTCTTGGGGGAGGTAAACTGATGCCACAACAACAGCTTTTGGTTTGCCGGCAATTATACATTCCACCTTCGCTGCCGTCAGGTCAGACGTTGAAAGGTGTTGTAGAGGCTGAATTTTGATGTGCCGAGGGGCATAAATAGCCGTCCTCGGCCTATCTGTTGTATCTTGTTAAGCCAGATATTCTGGTTTTAACTATCCAGGGTTCCTGAATTAGCGCCTCTAATTCTAATTTTGCTTATATACCATATTATCCCATTTCTATGACTTTCATATATAACTCTGCAAATCCTATTCTGCTATTCTCTCTCGATTTATTATCTGCAAACTGCCAATACACCTATATCATATATTTCCTTTTATCTTCCTCTGGTTCTTTCTATTCTTGCTCTAGTTTTTCAAAATTCCAAGATCTATTTTCTTTAAAACAATTTCTTATTATCCTTATTTTCCTTGGTTTCCCTCTTTTTGTTTTCTCCCCCTCTCTTGATTTTTCAATAATAAACAATTCACTTATGTCCTATATTATATAGTATTGTCTATGCCATTTACACCCTCTCACTTTAGTTATTGAGTCTTTTGAGCATCCTTACACATTTACTATTTACTAAACTTCATACCTATATTTCACATTTCTATTTACTTATTTTACATTTCTATTTACTATTTCCTATATAATATCATTTTCACTCATATCTCATTTGATAACTACTAACTTTTCTTGCACAGTACTTTAACTATAAATCTCTATTCTATATGATTTATAATATCATTATGACTCAGTATATATAGTTATAGTTCGTGTATTATAAAAATATATGTTTTCAAAATAGTTTAAATCGTCCAAAATCTAATTTCTTCATAATATATATATATATATATATATATATATATATATATATATATATATATATATATATATATATATATATATATATATATATATATATATATATATATATATATATATATATATATATATATATATAATAGTTACAAGAAAAAAATATGTAGGTGTCTTGCAGTTTCTGAACCGCTAAACTTGAACTGAACCTGAACTCACTAACAAACCGAATTTAGAAAATATAACCGCTAAGTTATCAAACTAAGAGAGCTCTTGTTGGACTGGCCTGGCTTATTTATAAGTTTCACTGTACCATATTGGCTCGCGGCGGAATACACGTGGTTTCAGTATCGCAGGACATGGTATAGGTATTTCGCGGTTTATTTTAAATACTTGAAATAGGGTACTATTATTCAAAATATTTGCTATATAACGGAACGAAATTTATTTATGTTAAGAATTGAACGTCATGTTATAGTTATTAAGGTTTGGTAGACCAGCACGTACAGATACTTACATTTGGAGATATTTAGGACATACATATATGATGCTCACGACAATAAATTGAAATTTTGTTTTCAGATCGACCAGTAACATGAGGATGAGTGCATCCCATACTCAGCTCGCCTACGCCAATGGGGGTAGTGGGACAGGGCAAGTTTCAGGTGGGCTAAGAGACCAAAGCACACAAACACCCGAAAATATAGCCAGGGAGACGCGGAATTGCAAGTTAAGGTCTTTGAAACTGCAGTTGAATCATACCACGTCAAATCTTACTAATTTTAGGTAAGCATATTCCAATAATATCTGTAATCATTATTACTAGTCTGAAATTTAAACTGTGTGACTAGATATTCGGTTCTGTAGAACATCCCAAATTTTCTCTCCAAATCGGGTTTGAATCTGTGCCCGCACCACGTTTTTTAAAATATTATTTGAAATATCAGTTGTCCAATTCCTTTTTTGTTCAGTGCTATCACAAGCAGCATGAACCACACTAAATCTTACTAACAATAATTTTATAATAAAATTATACAAATTATGACTACAAAATTGACATGACAGTGGTATGGCGTTATGCCTATGATCGAAATTGTAGGAATCTTGGTAGACCGCCAACGTCATAACGACGTCTGCAAAGTCGACGTCAGCATTCCCACCTGTTCTATACCAATGATGGTAATAAATAATAATAAATAATGATATATGAAATAGGTTGGATAGGCCAACGTTAAATTTTCTAGTTTTGTCCTAACCAATTGTATAGGTCGATAGAAGTCGTCCAGACTGACGTCGGACTACGACTTATTTAATACCTATCGCGACGTTGGATGAGGTAGGTACAGCCGACGTCGGTATGTCTATCCTATTTTGATCTATATATCAACCAAGTGCCGGAAAATATTTTACATGTCTTCTTCCATGTTGACACTTGATCGTGCACATATCGTGTTATGTTGTGTGAATAAGTAATTAACAGTAATTAAAACTTGTTCTTTACATCCAGGACCCCCCACCCCTCAATTGCCACGATGTCTGCTGCGCGTGGATGTTTGGGTAATCCGGGATGTCATATTCCATTAATAATTGTTAAATAAATCTTTGATTGGTTGATCGTCTAGATCGACCCAGTGGACGATTTAAAACACACTCATTCACTATTAACAAATACACAATTTTAGCTTTTCACTTTCGTACAACTCCAAAGGTACGTACACCTATTAAAACTATATAAATATAGGTTAGTCGTAATAGGAATGTACATTTTGTATACCTCTTCTAGTTAACATTAATTAGGTATAAATGAGGACACTAATACGATTAAGCTAAAAACCTGGTATATCCATATATGTTTGACAGTGTTACAGCGTTATAAATATTGGATAATTCGAAGGTGCCACCAAGTAAATTTAGTAAAATTTTCATAAATGTTCAAGTATATTAAAACATACGCCATCACCGACGTATTCGCCATTTTTGTAATTTCCTCTTATGTTTAGATTACTGAGGTCTGTATTCTTCAAGTAATGACGAATATCTTAATCTCGAAACAAAATTTGACGAATGTGTTTGCCTGTAGCATATAAACTATGATAACTTGAAAATATTAAGTGGTCAAGAATGAGGCCCTGTGAAATAAACCGTTGAGTGTTCGAATGAAGAATACCAACCAACCAGTGTAAAAGCTCTTCACAAAGTTCACAAAGACCGGAGGATGGTAATGCTTTCCGGACATATTTTTTTCTGTGTTCTTTGATATTAAGATCCATGCCCTTTTATCAAAATTTTATCAAATTAAATCTTATGTCACCTTTTTAAAGTACTTGGCAAAGTCCCGTAAGCCACATACTAATGTTGATCAGATATAGCGACCACTGTTATTGCGAAAACCCGCTTACAAAGTCACCACAATTGAGGAACTTAATCGGAGAATCATAATGAATCTCAGATATATACCTAGTCGAAATTATACATGGAACTAAAATTTTGTTTTCATAAGTTCATACATAAAAATGAGTGGAAGAAAAAGTGAAAATTTTAAACGAAATTCAAATTGTTAAATCGAAAAATGCATTTCGCCGTCATCCGTAATCGTCTCCGGATGATGCCAACTTGGTTGGCGAAACGCGCGTCGAGCGAAGTGAAAGTGTTTTGGTGTTTGTGGAAACTACTCCGAGTGTTACAGTTACATCAAAGGTTCCAGCCCTATCCAGTAGTAAGATGACTTCACGGTCAACGGAACTGAATCTCTATCGCAAGTATAGTACTAAAATTAGGTTAATAGGTTCTGATATTTGGTATCTAAAATTCTGTAAACGTCATTCTGTTTTTCCGAGTTTCATTCAAGTTAAAATTCCAAATTGTTCGAATATTTCAAATAAGGTTGCTTTATTTGCAAAACAAAAATGGCTGAATTTAGAAATCAATTATATGTACAGTAAACGAAGTATGCTTGAGATACAAGCATATGATCTTTACAAGAAGCTTACTTTTAAGTTAAATAACTTAGATTATGAACAATGGTGCGAATTTCAGAGGAACATGTTTTTATCAATCAATGCGAAATTTATCAAAAAAATGTCTTCACAAAATAAAAAATTTAAAAAATTGATTACTAATGTACCAAAAAATGTTCCTCGGAAGGTCGTTGACATTGTGGAAAATCACTCGTCACACTCTTTTGATAAAGAAGAACTTGACCTTCTAAACAAGGGTTTAAACTTTGCTGTAGCCCCTTCTGATAAGATTTTGGATGATGTCGTGGCAGGGATTGAAAGTTCAATTCAATATCTGCCTGATTCATCCAAGGGTCTTGTCAGAGTGGCTTGTAGGAACCAAATTTCTAAAAATATAATGAATAACGTAGGCAATAGAAAGTCATGCTCAAAGATTCCTAGAAAGACTATCAAAAGATTGCGCGAAAAAGACTGTTTTTATTTAAAAGCAGATAAAGGTAATAAGGTTGTTATTTTAGATAAAGAGGACTATTATGAACGGGTAAACAACCTAATTAGTAATGGTCCTTATAAAGAACTTACTAGAAACCCTTTACCAAGAATGACCACTGAAATAAAAAATGTCCTCAAATCATGTAACAACCTTATTACTCCACCTGTTAAGAATGGGTTACGTGTATCTAATCCTACTGTACCTAGATTGTATTGTCTACCAAAAAGTCATAAGCCAGGGAAGTCGGTGCGTCCAATAGTATCGTCTATTGGATCTCCGACTTACCACTGGTTGACTAAGGAATCAAAATGGTTGACTAAGGAATTTGAAAGTTTTCCCATTGCACAGCCTAGTATTTCAGTTAAAAATTCGAATGATTTCATTGATAAGGTCAAGAATATTCAATTGCAAGAGGGTGAAATTTTGATTTCCTTTGATGTTTGTTCATTATTTCCTAGTGTACCAATTCCACAGACCTTGGACTATCTTGAGGATTTACTCGAATTAAACAACTATAGAAGAGAAGTAATAGAAGAATATATAAACCTTACAAAACTTTGTATGAAACAAAATTGCTTCCGTTTCAATGACAAGTTTTATGAACAACATGAAGGAACCGCAATGGGTAACTGTTTATCGCCTTTCATTGCTAATGTCTTCATGAGTCGTTTTGAAACTGAAGCAAAAGAAGAATTCGAGTATTTTCCTAGGATTTGGCTTAGGTATGTGGATGACATTTTTGCCGTGTTTGACACTAAGATTGCGGATGTAGAAAACTTCATTTCCAAATTAAATAGTCGTTTCACTTCTGTAAAGTTTACATATGAACTAGGAAATAATAGAAAACTTTCATTTTTAGATGTATTAGTAATTAAAAATAGTGATAATAGGTTAGAATTTGATATATATAGAAAAGATACCAGTACGATCAGATATATCCCTAATGACTCTCACCACTGCTATCAACATAAAATGGCAAGTTTCAATTTTCTTGTCCATCGTTTACTAAGTTTCCCTCTCAGTAATGAGAGATTTGAAAAAGAAAAAGTATTAATTAAAGATATAGCTGTGAGTAATAGATATAGTTGAAAAACTAATTAGGAAGCGTAAATTTAAGGAAACACTTCGTAATTCTACGACCTTTCAAAAGGATATAGAGGCTCCAAAATATGTATCCATCCCGTACGAACCCCGGTTTACTCGTGGTTTGAGTAAGGTTTTCAAAAACGTGGGTATAACAGCGATTCATTCGTCGAGCAACAAATTACAACAACTTTTAGACAATCCAAAAGATAAAATTGTTCCAAGTGAAAGGTCTGGGATTTACGAAATTAGTTGTAATGATTGTGATCGAAAATATATTGGGCAAACGAGACGGTCAATTAACACCAGATTTAAAGAACATATGGCTCATCTAAAATATGGAAGAACAGATAAGTCTAGTGTTGCACAACATGCTTTTGATAACAATCATAGAATAGATATTAGTAATTTAAGATTAGTTAGAAATGTGACCAATAATAGACAGTTGGATGCATTTGAGAGCATAGAAATTGTAAAATGTAATAGTAGTATGAATAGCGACAAGGGACCTATCCCGTATAGCCCGCTTTACGCGTTGCTTAGCAACCGATGATTGAAGCGTGATTAGTCACGCGTAAATTTCACGGTGATATCGTACCGTAGCCCGCTTTACGCGTTGCTTAGCAACTGATCATTGAAGCGTGATTAGTCACGCGTAAATTTCACGGTGATATCATTAGTGACGTCACCGGAAAAATAGTATAAATATGGTAGATTTTGTAGTTTAAGATTAGTTTTAATCGTCTCCGGATGATGCCAACTTGGTTGGCGAAACGCGCGTCGAGCGAAGTGAAAGTGTTTTGGTGTTTGTGGAAACTACTCCGAGTGTTACAATAAAGTAGTAGAACATACTGTATAGCACAAAGCCAAATACTGTATTTCCAAGCGTGTAATATAAAAAAATATGCAGAGATACACATATAATACATAAATTGATAAACGCCTATAACGTTAAACCGGATGTAATGTCACTTTTCTCTCAGTCCCATTACAAATAACACTCAAATTTTTTCACAAGTTTGGCTTATTATTAACAATACATATTTTTTTAAACAAAATTGAATATAATATGAGGATTGTAGATAATTAAATTCTGTACAAATTTGTTACTTACCTTTTCATATCGAGAAATGACCCATATAATGCAGAAATGCAAAATACTCGTGCAAATCGACAACAACAAAAAATCTAAGATGGCGGACACTTCCCATAATTAATTAAAGGCCAAGAACATGATTTCTTTGTCCACTCCGAGGGGAACATGAAATTATATGCGTTAAAATTTTAACCATACAGTTTTTATTTCTTATATATATATAGGAATATTTTATCTAAAGTCACTGGGCTAATAACACGAGAATATAGTATCGGCCTGATGGAATATGATATTCACTTCCACAAACCTAATACTTGGCGCCCGAAGATTGGTCAGAAGACATACAATCATCAGTGAAATTGGCACCCGATTAGGGATCAGAAGATATTAAAAATATTGTAGTTGGTTTGATTTCATCCTATTGGGGAGAGTTTATGGGAATTATCTCGATCTTGAACCGTATGAGTGTCTAATATGCGACAACTATGCCTAAGTTTGCTTTTCGACAGTCAGCCGTAATTCAGTGCTCTCACATGTGCACGTATGTTTTTATATTTACACTCTTTAGAAATGTCAATAGTGGATGGTAATCAGCAAATAGTGAATAATGGCAAAACAGCTTCAATGTTTGATGTGATAATTTGATTTAACTATGACTAGAACTTGTGCTAAATTTAATGTAATTATACAATATAAACGTACACGAGTAAGGCTGTTGAACATCTATAGCAGTCACATGCGGTTTGAGGCACTTTAGCCACAAACGGCTATTTCTGGACGCACTAAAACGTATGTACGCGATAAAGCCCAAAACACTGTCGGCAATTATACTTCTGTCGAGAGCCGTGACTCTGAATGCCGTCGTCAAACACATCGAACAATTGACATAATTAAAATTGATTTCTCTTCCGAAACAAACCTAATAGCGGACGTAACGTTACATTTCAACGGGCTCAAACTACGCTAACTATTGAACTGCTTCGGATTCTCTTTGGCTGAGATTAATTGCGACATCACGTTTCGACAGTGTTTAATTGAAGCGATGTCAACCATTCTCTCTATAAATGTCTTGCCGTTGGGGTACGAAATGCGCCGTATGCGGCACATTATACATTTTATGGAAAATAATCTATGGCTAGCGTAGTCGGAGGAGCGCTAGAAATAAATAATGACGGGCTCATCACGTAATTTGTGTGTCATGTCGGTTAAACCGATATTGGGGGCATATGAAAAATTAGTTTCAGTTGTAATTGATGTATAATATAATACACGTCAAACTATTTTAAACCAGTCATCCGTCAATATAGGTAAATTTTGGACAAATGTTTTTTTCGATTTTCCACAATCTAATTTCTATGTAACTATTTGCGTGACACATTAATATCTTGGGCTAGATAAACGCTGGCATATTTTAAAAATTTCATGCTGTGTAACCTTCTCGGCCATAGTGTTTTAAGATTGCCCCCATACTCTCCCGACCTTAAGCCAATTGAGGTAGTATGACCATAAAAAGTTATTTTTCCTAAAACAATGATAAAAACTAAGTAAAGTGTGTGTTTTTATTATCTCGTCGGGTTTCAAAATTTAATTTTAGTAAAGTTTTCATGATTTGTGGATTGTTTAAAAATAGTATTTATAAGCTTCACAATTACAATTGGGATTCTTGAAAATTTAGTGACATTCGGCAGCTCATAAATCAAAGCTGGGTCAATTTAGAGGAAAAAAATTGCCAAAAACTTCAAAATAATTAGGACACAAACTTGGACCTTCTTGAGACTCTGACGTTTGGTACAAAATAAAAACGTGGGGCGCATTTGAAATATGGTTTCGTGCGTCCCACGTTTTTATTATGTATTTAGATTTAAAATAATACCGTTTCTTAAAAGTTTTTTACCTATTTTTATTTTGTAGTTTTCAGTTTTTTTTAAGTTCCACAAAAATTGTATTGAGTGAAGTTTCAAATTTGAGACAAATCGGTTCATTAATAGGATAGTCCACCATTTTGATTTTTCCAAGTTTGTCAAAAATTGCATTAAGTGACCTTAAACAGCACAACATTTCAAGTTTAAGACAAATCGGTTCATAAATAGGATAGTCCGCCATTTTGAATTTATAAAGTATGAGTTAAAAATTGTATTGAGTGTCCTTAAACACCTCCCAGTTTTAAGTTTGAGACAAATCGGTTTATAAATAGGATAGTCCGTCATTTTGGATCCGCCATTTTGATTTTTTAAAGTGTGAGTCAAAAATTGTATTTAGTGACCTTAAGCTCCGAAAGTTTCAAGTTTGAAACAAATCGGTTCATTAATAGGAAAGGCATTTTTTTTGACAAACACAAACACAGATAGACAGACAGACAGGCAGACAGAAGGACGGACGGACGGACCGACAGATAGACAGATAGACAGACAGACAGGCAGACAGGCAGGCAGCCAGACAGACAGACTGACAAGCAGGCAGACAGACAGACACAACAACAAACAAATACAAGCCTAATAAAACCGTTTAAAAATATTTCTATCAAAAATTATTTGAAAATTTTATTATTGCCTATTTTATTTTTATTTCAAACTCTTTCTTATCTGCAACTGTATAGGGTAACTGTTTATATACAAAAATCTAAAAACAGCCATTTCTCACTATGGCGAGAACAGCTGCCACTTCAGTGGCGGTTTTAGGATTTTGTCTTGGGGAGTGGGGGGCGCAAGTAAGGTTGCCACATTTGAAAAATCGAAAAGTGGGAGGTTTCTTTAAGTAATTAGGTAATTATACAGTGATGTAACCAGGATTTCATTATGGATCGGGGTCAGAGCATTATAACCAGGATACTAGATCTACCCCGTGAGATCCAAATAGCGCCGCAGGCGAAAATTTTGAATTTTTTAAGGTCACGTGTTTTCCTGGCATTTCAGAATTTCAATGATAAATTCATTTATACCAAAATACCGACTTTCACAAGTAAAAGTTCTGGAACTCCATACCTTTTTCAAATAGAAAAAAAAATATGTTATATATTACGAATAAGTTTATTGAAATAAAATAAAATGTGTATTAATATATTTTTCTTAACATAACAAAAAAAAATCCGGGAAAAATATATAGCATTTATTTAGGTCCTCTAAACAAGTGATAACATAAAAAGTAATATTTCACAATAAATAAGGAATAAACGTTTAGAACTCTGTAACGAGCTACGCAGGACCGTCATTCGATGAAATAAATTCGTAAGTAGGTGAAATAAATTTTATTTTGAAAACATTTTATTTATTTAACAAAAATTTATTATAAATGTATTAGCGTTATGAAAGTAATATAAACCCTAAATATTCCTAAAATAGACATTTTATGATATTTTTATTTTTTTAATATTTAGCTACAACAATAGTACATTGTTTCATATAATTATAAATTTAAATTAGTCTGTATCGCTGCTATCAGAATCACTTTGACCATTTACGTGAATTATTAGTGGTGGGATTTCATCGATTAAACTGTCAACAATATGGTCAAGTTCCCAAAACCTATGTTCTTCCTCTATCATCATTTACTACTTGCAAAATTTTGTCTACTGTTGGTAATTCTTTATTTCGATAGAACTCGTGTACTTTTCTCCTTATAGCAATTTTAGTGAAATCGTCGATCTTTTCTTTAAAAGACTGACGGCTTTTTTTTAAATTTGGTTCCGTTACCTGACCGGTTCTATTATATTCTGCTAAAATTTTTTTCATTGTAGTTTTTCCAATGCCCGTTTGTTTGGTTAGTGTTAAAACTGTCTCTTCGTACGACATTTGCGGATTGTCTTCCTTTAATTTCTTATATAAATTTTTTATAATTATTTTTGACTTTGATGCACGACCTAAAATTAAAAACAAAAATAAATCATTGACCACGGTTACTGGTGGTGAATACTATGCGTATTAAATAAAACATATTTATTATTATATTTCTTTACCTGGCCTCTTTTGTTCTTCTTAATTGGCGATAACGGTGGATTTATCTCGTCTCTGGCTGCTGCCATTCTTATAATAGATTTAAAACTTATTTCACAACCGTAAACAACACAACTAAAATAACCGTGTACTTGCGAGACTACAAATACAAACTGTGAATAGGTAGGCAGTAGTAGGTACTTTATATAATTAGGTACCCGGTAGGTATCGGATCCAGGCGCCGGTCCTGGCTACCTGCTGAGCCAATTAAGACGTTGAGGGCGTTGAACTAATGTTCTAAGGGGCGGAGATCTGACAAAAACAGACGAATTTTCGCTCGAGTGCAAGTCCATTCTCTCGTTGGATACAGTATAGTATTAGTAATCTGGAATCTACCTTGTCCTTTGGGGGGGGGGGGCGTGCGCCCCCTTGCCCCCCTAAAGCCGCCACTGTGCCACTTCTGGGGACATCACCAAAATATTTGTTTTACTCATTTCTCGAGGTCATTCCATCCTTTCTATTTGGTGATTATTCTGACAGTACCTAGTTTGTTTACAGTAATATATTTATTTAAAAAGTCGAGACGCTGCAAACGTTAAAGGTTCAACAAATAAGTAATACGCTGGACATAATTTAGTAACGTTACACATTACTCATTATCTAGTTTGGTACTTTGAATGAGATATACGACTACTTTACATTTCATATTTCAGACATATTTCAGGATTATATTCCTGAAGTGTTTACAAAAAAACTAGAGCATACGTAGAATATGCACACAACGTGACACTCTCAATATTCTGCCATACACGAGTGTATTCTCGGCCTCAATTAAGCAAATAGCACGAATAGACTTCAGGGAGTTTCTGCAACAATATGCTCACGCGAACATCGCCTGTTTACTATCGGACTGCTTAAGTCTTAAGCAAGGGTTTAGTGCAATAATAAATTTTGATAATACAGCTGTGAAGAAACAGCTGAAGTACGCGTATATTTTATTATACTAAATAATAAAATAATGTATACAGGGTGTTTCATAATGAATTGTACACACAGCAGCAATAAAATACTGATATAACAATATCACGATTTGCCAAGTATGACCTTAGTAAAAGGTTGATAACAACAAAGATCAATTTACTTGCTACAACTGTTTAGTAGCCACCCCCAAAAAGTATTTTGGGAATTGCACCCACAAAAAATTTGCTTTGCCATTAAATACCTAGTCATTAGATGAATGTGAAATAACATTTTTAATAGAGTTCTTGTAACCTGATAGGTATACATAAAATACTGAAAAAAATGAAGGGACACGGGGTTACAAAATGTAATAGTCGCTAGAAATAATAGTAGAGTGCTCGTGCGCCCGTAAGTGCTTTAAGAATGAAGTGGTAGGGGTTTAAACAAAAGGTGACTCCATAGGTCAATTAACAAAAAAAGTTGATCAAAGATTGTGCTGACAAAAGGGCGTTATTTAAAATTTTCGCGTTATGTAGTACTTCAGATAGTCGAAAGATATTACTTTATTTGGTAAAAATTTGATAATAATCTCTGTAGTAGTCTGTAGAAAATAAATTATTTTCAAAAAAGCATCGCATCTTATGGCACACGCAGACTTTCAGAGTCTAAATCCCCGTTCGATGCTCGCTAAAAATTAATTCATTTTGCAATGTTTTTACATTTCAAAATCTCCAGGTACTTAGAAGAACGCATAGGATGGATCCTACATATTTGCGTATATATTTGCGTTTCGGTGGCACTTACTTGAGGAATGAGGAACAAGTTCGGGGTGACCCAGATGACTGCTGCGTCATCTGGGTATTTTTATATTATATATGCTGATATATAATGGAATAAGTATTTTTTGGAAGACCATACGTTCTAAGGTCCGTCAACACAGTAGAATCCGAGATTTGGTAAAAGAGAACCTATTTTGGGACAAAGCTAAGTAAATTATCGAATTCTGGGAATGCCTGCAACTAGCGCTGCTACATAAAGGAGCTTTTGCACATATGGTTTCATACACTCTGCAAAAAGAAACCGACTAACGGCTGACCGAGCCGGTAAAGTGACCTTTATAGCCGATAATTAAAATATTAGACCAGGACCAGGACCAGGTATCAGATGTCCAAGCATGAAGAAGGAAACCCGTCTACTTCCCGCTACCAGTCGACCCATGAACCTATGGAAATCGAGACCGTGGAAATGGACGAAATGGTATCGGATTCTGAGGGGCCCGAGGAGGAAAATAGTGATGTGGACATTTTTCCACTTCTTCCTGACTCAAATTAAAATTATTTTTTGTTAAGCCTGTTCGTTACGTTTGTTTACTATTTCATTTCGTATTTTTTTATATTTTTGAGAAATAAGATTTTATATTTTTTTATTTATCGAAGACAAATTAAAAAATGTAAAATCTTGTGTTATAAAATCTTGTGTTACTTCGTTATTATTCAATAATATCTTAGGTTTTTTGTTTAACATTTATTTAAGTACTAATTATTAATCTACAGTATTCCATTGTTTGGTTTTGGTAGGTCGTTCTCAGAAAATTCTCATAATTGCGAATATTCTCCATTTTTTATTCTTGAGAATTTTCCATCACTACCTTTATGATAAGCTAGGTGTCAGCTTTTAGTTTTTAAATCTCTACAGGGTGAACATTTTCAGTCAATGAGTTCTCTACTATAAATAGTGATTTTTCTTACCAAATGTCTTATATGTTCGTAGAATTCAAACAACCCTATAGGCGAATAGACATCAATTAAGGAGGTCAGTATAGTTAGAGAGATGGCGACAATAAAAGGCTCTTACCACAGTTTGCCCAACGATTTTGGATGTTTTCCACCTTTGAGCCTTTCTGAACCCCTGTTGGTCATGAACACTCAAACATGTCTGAAATCGTTAGGCAAACTGCGGGGTGGTAATTTTTGGTTAAAAATATGTATTTTTTATCCTTCAGTATTTTTAAGATAAAGAAAAGCTTTGCCATCGAGCTCTCAGCAAATTAACATCACCAAAAACTAACTGATAAATTATTTGCGGATGATGGGCGCATTTGTCGCAAAAATACTCAAGAGTAAAAGATTATTTTCCGTCAAAAAACACGATCTCATATTTCTCACAATAATTTGGCACTTTCACGAAAATTGGAGCCATTTCTGTCCCATTTTGGCAAATCGGGGGGGGGGGGGTTCAGGGGGTTCAGAGATGAGACCCAGCGCAATCCATTCAGCGCACCAAAAAACATAAGATACTGTGGAGCACGTAGCTGTTACCAAATTAACGTATTTTTACAGAATTTTACTTGATGTATAGTGCACTTTACGCGAAGATAGGTTTCACTTGCCGTATATAAGTACCGATATTTTTTTTCGTTTACTTACTTACAGTTTATGTGCGCGGGAATAGTGATGCCCACGAGACAAACGAGACGATACATTCACAAAGTCTCGTCTTGTCTCGCCGACAAGATATCTAGTCTCGTATCGAGTCTCGTCTCGCAGCCTCCAGTCTCGTCTCATCTTGCTTCTCGTACGAGAGTCTTACAAAAGTATCGAAGTCTTACAGTGCATAATCTTGTTCCAGGGATACTTACCTACTTGCGATGATGTAAGTGTAGCAAAAGGAAATTACAATATGTTAAAAGTTAACGTCATGTATTATACGAAGTAATATTTATTTGCAAATAAAACACAAATTTTAACTAATATTCTTAAACTTTTAAATTTTTTTCAAAAATTAACAGTTTTCAGAGCTTTCTCTGTCACAAATTTTTCTGTTTTTTACCGTCGTTTAGGCATAACAAACATCGTGCAGATTCGTTATTAAGACGATTTCGATGTTTCCTTAGTTAAAGCATATAATTTTAGTATATTATTTTATTAGTATTAGTATATTATTATTTAGTATATTATTTCGTATATTAGTATATTATAGTTTTCTTATTTTTGAGACACTGAATTCTCACAACCAGGAAGAACACGGAACCACATTTTTCGATTTCTCGACACACGTTTCACCAACTAAGTTGGCATCGTCTGGAGTTGATCGCAGACGAATGATGATGATGCCAAATTCGAGAAATCGAAGAAGGTGGTTCGGTGTTCGTGGTCGTGGGGATACAGCGTCTTAACAGTTTAAGTAATATAAAGTTAGTAGTAAAATAAGTAGTAGAATTTTTGAATTACTAAATTTAATAATAGTGATATAAAGCCAGAAATTTTATATGATTCACTAAATTTAACACCATGCGTAAAAAAACGAAAATAGTATGTACGTACCCAGTTGTAGTTTAGATTCTGCTAGATCTGGCAATACATGGAACCCGTCGCAGAGGTTATTTATGACTACAGCTCATATGATAAAAAATAAAACTCTTACGATAGAATTTCCATATGTGGTTTATATGCCTAATCTGTTGGTAATAGATTGGGTAATGATTTATAGGTTCTCAAGTCCGCGCTCAGAACAGAAATATGCACGATTTATTATCACAATATCCGCGATTCGGCGAGTTATTTCCGCGAGACTCTCGCACGAGACTCGATACGTATCGCACGAGACTTGAGACGAGACTAAAAATAGTCTCGTCTTGTCTTGCTCGAGTATCGTCTCGAGTCTCGTTTCGAAAACGAGACGAGACCGTGCGAGACTTTCGAAAATGAGACTCTCGTGGGCATCACTACGCGGGAAATTGGCATTTTTTCGGCAATCGGCTGGTGTCCCATATGCCGTAAAATCATACCATCAATATGGTAAAATCATGTTCTGCCATTTCGTAGCAAACTTTTGAATTTTCGGGGAAGAAGAGCGCCGCAGAATCATGCATTGACGTGCTGGACCCCCTACTACCTAATTCGAATTTGAATAGGGGGATCAGAATACATGAAACCAAGCATTTCTTCCACCATGTGACAACAAGCTTTTATTGTCGCCATATCTCTAACTAGTAGGACTTCTAACTGAATACTGCCTTGCAGGATATGTAGCGAGGAGGAAGATACTATCAATCTTATATATCAATCTTATATATCTTGAGGGGCACCGCATATCTTATGCGGTGCCCCTCAAAAATTCGTTTACTCACAATCGGTTAGTAATTTATGGATTTCTAACCTTTGAAGTAATCGGGAAGCGACTTATTACTTACTTCACTTTCCCAGCTAGCCGGGAAAGTACTTTACCGGCTAGCATCTGTCACTTTTCTTACCTGGAAAAGTCAATGTCATTTTTGATTAAAAGATGGTTTAGAAAGAATAGAATCCACTCAACATTTATTTAATTCAGAAACAACAACAACAATAACAAAAAGAAAACTATTTGGAATTATAAATATTAATAGTTACATTGGAATTATGATTACTATTAACGGTTAAAGTAAGACCGTGTTGCTCAAAATTATGAGTTTCAGAAATAGATGAAGACGCCGACGTTTCTGGATTTTCTACATGAGACAACATATTAGCAATTTTTATTTGTCCATGTAATGAATTCTCCACATATCCCTCTGCTACGGTGTTGGATTTCCAACCCCCCAACTTTTTCAACTGTAGGATGTCTCCACCTGTATTTGCTAATAATGTTGCTGAAGTACGTCTAAAACAATGTCCTGTAAACCTGTTAACATTTTCCAGCTTTAAATAAGTTGCTATTTTTTTGGGAAAACTTCCTATAGCATTATGCCCAAAAGGCTGTCGTGTAATTTTACCAAATCTTATTTGTAAAAAAAATCTATCAGAGTCAATGTTATTACGAAGGTCACAGTATTGCTTTATTATATTTATCCATTCCGATTTTGTAATTACAAATGTACGGGAAGAGTAGGTTTTTGTGACAGGAATCACTATTATAATTCGATTTTCTAAAATATCCAGGTCACTTATTTTCATTTTTAAAAGTTCATCGCACCTACAGGCTCCGGAAATGCCAATAATTAAAGCAACCTAAAAAAATTTAATATAACATATATTTAATATGCACTAAATAAATTATAATTACCTTTTGAGGAAGATATTCTATCGGGGCATTGTTTAAAAATGTATCGATGTCTGCTTCAGAAAAAACACTTGACTTTTTAGCTTGATATCCCACATTCTTCCTTTTCAAAAATGCCTTCAATTTTGCGTAATTACTAATATCAACATTATGCCTAAAGTTTAATACTGCTCGCAACATCGAATATCTTGACCATAATGTGGAGGCTTTACTTTGTTTGCTTATTTCACAAAAATAAGCAAGAAGTACCATCTCAGAGGTATGCTAGAGGGATAGTTCATAGGTGTTTTCATACCTCTCGCTGCTTTTTTCAGGAATTATTCCTTCAGTAGCTCTCTCTGCAGCTACCCGCACTTCTGGTGGCGTACATTCAAATTCACTATCAGACATTTTTGTAAAATAAACACAATTTGATTATATGTACAATTAATGGCGTCGTGTATCGCCTAAATGTCAGATTCAACAAACTTGTTTTGTTACCTAGCAACGATCTCACAGGTTACTTAAAATAATTCATCTTATCACATAATGAAAATGGATACAGATATTTGAAACGAAATTATTATTGGTAGATTGTGAGTATTAGAAATCCATAAACTACTAACCGATTGTGATTAAAATAGTATACAAACCTCGCGGGAACTCATTCTAGCCTCGCGTCTGTAGTTTACCTCGGTGCTTCGCACCTCGGTAAACTACCTTGCCGCTCGGCTGAAATAGAGTACTTTCCCGCTCGGTATGATGGCAATAACGGTGATGGCAATAACTCTCATTGATACCTTCTCCACTTGAGTCTTGTTGATATTCCAAGACTTGAAGTAGGGCTTTTGTAATAAGGATATGATTTTATCATTCTGCACCTTGGAAAGCTCGCCGTCTCAAGGGGTATCATTTCATTAGTATTGCTTTACATATTTTAGTTGCATCGAATTATTCATTTAATCTATTACAGGATTTTGTGAAATTGCAACGATGCGGTGGCGGCGGGTTACAATCAATTTTAAACTAATGGGATATGTATCTACAAGCACCAATTAAATGAAACCGCAGGTTGTACGTCGTCACAGTGCAGAGAGTAATTAATGCAGACATATGTGTACCTGTGCAGGTACCCAATTAACTTAAATAACGGGTAATATATTATCCACTTCTATCTACTGGAAAATTCAACATGTCAAGACTGATACGTGCACTTATACTACTAGGGTGCCTCCTACTTTACACCGGCACCGGTTGTTGTTGTAAGAAATGCTGTTACACACTTGTCTAATAAAACATTATTTTTCCGAGGATTTGGGAAGTTATATCGTTAAATATAGTAGGATATTTTTATTTCGAGATTTAAATTATATAAAATTCAAATAATAGATGTGAATATTTAGGAAAATGTGCCAATATACCAAATAGGGGTCATATCCTAACTTGGGTGTCAGTTATTTCAGACTCTAGTTTCAACTCCATTATGTTCTCTGAAAACGAAGAGGAACGTGTGGACGACAGATCTAGAACAGTCATCTAGAGTGCCTCTTGACTATTACTATCGTCTTATAGCACCAATACCTCCCAGTAGAAATATTCGATTAAAGCAGAAATGCTCATATCTGCAATCAGATCATGGTATCAGACCTATAGGTATACACTTGCACAACTATTATACAATTTGAGTAAGTAGTAATTACCAAATAATGCTGATCCTGCTGCAAAAGAACAAAGTCAACAAAGCACTCAAAACTGGAACCAAAATTCCCATATAATATCACAACACATATTTCACAACCTTATAGGAACTCCCTCTCATAGCCGATGTCATAGAACACGCACTTATCCGACTTATCCCAATTTTATCAACCGACTCACACAAGTAACATTTTTAGTCTTATCAGAAACGTGAAAACGTTGTTACGGCTTAATAGACGACTTGATTTTAGTCGTAACAACCTTATTATAATTCCTTTATGACCAAATATGGACGGTTTGAAAAGCGTCAACTATTAATATGACCTTCATACTTATATTTATATAAGACCATTATAAAACTATTAAGTCGTGTGAATTCAAACAGATCTAAATATCATAAAGTAGTTGTAACAAAGTCTAGCCGACTTCTGATAGGATGACTATATAGTTATAATAATGGAACGTAATATTGTTGTATAAAGGTCCTTAACAAGTCGTGTTACCTTCTGCTATGACCTTCTTACAACTATATAGTTCTAATAAATAAAATACGATAATGTCATATAGAGGGCACTGAAGAGTCGTAATAATGTTGCAACAACCTTTGATATGACTTCGATATAACTTATGCTAGTTTTGTACATGCGCGTTTATGTATTTCATTCAAACATGACAAAAGAGAGCAACGAATTAGTTAATGTAGGTTGTAACATACCAACCTGTACATATGTCTTCTATTTATTCGTTTACAGTATGGAGAAAGGAATCGATTAATCGATTCCAGTAAGTAGTATTTTACATAGAAAAATAAGCGTTTTTAAAATATTGGTTCAAAAGTGTTAGAATGAACACAAGTGTATAGATCATAACTAAAAAGGCCCGAAACACATATTTTCTGGTGAAATTTCTCCATAATATACCTACAAAATGAATTTAAGTTTTAATATTATCTATTAAACATGACCGCGAAATTTTACTGAATTCTTAACGGAAAATATGGCGGATATTGTTTTTACGACCTAATGGTTACAAATTTATATGTAAAGCGACCAAGCAGACATGGTGTTATTTTTTAATTACACTAGAGCCGTATTATATTGCTAAAAGGCCATAAAGAAAATCCATAGTTTAACTGAGACTCGTGTGACTTAATTGTATTGTTGTATCACTTATACGACGCTTATATGACAATAGAATTGTACCGTTTTTAGTTACATTTATGACCGCATTAGTGGCGGTGGTCCATGTTGACATATACCGAATAAATATTAAAAATAAAAAGCAGGTAAGCACACTTTAAATAACTATGTATAGTTTGTAACATCGAAATATGAGACATAAAAACCCAAGCAAAAAACCCTCTTTTTATCGATATCTTCACACGTGCTACCGCATCTTTAACAGCGTTGTCAAGTATAACCGATTTCTAGGAATTTAGGGAAAAACAAATGATTTTATTTACATCGCCCATCACATTATGACATTATCATGACAGTATAACAAAATATTGATCACACTATATACCTTTCGTCATATCATAAAGCAATTGGATGGTGAATGTGATGCAGAATAAGAATGTTTCCCATTCAAATATTACGGATCTATTTTACACGTTCCTCGGGCGTGTCACATCGGCATCATTGGCATTCATTTGAATGCCTAAATTGCCTAATAGCATCGAACGTTTTGTGGTAAAACAATAATTCTTGAAATATAAGTAATTCAGTAATTTATTCTACACTCAGAGGCACAAAATTCGATCCATCTAAAATTTGTGCCGCATAGTATTGTGACCACCCTTCCTGTATTAAAGTTATGGCTCTGACGGCGCTAGTTGCACTTAAGACCATTATTACTTTTTATTGTTTACCGTTACTTTGTTATAATTCAGACCAAATCGCAACAATTAACTTGAAACACTAGCGACACTTGTCAAAAAAAAACAAACGAAGATGCTAAAACAACTTTGCAAAAACCCATTGGCCATTGCATTGAAAATTACCATGACGCATAGTCATTATTTTAATTAATCATATCTTCCCTATTAATAGAGATATTGACATGAATTAAAAAATGAATTGTTAAGAAGAGACTACGCTAAAGTTCTGTACCAAAATTTTCATCTTTTTATTGCTTGCACTTGCCACAGAATGTTGCAAATTTTATGCAAAAATCCAATGTAGTTGGGACACTTTATATATGGTCAAAATTTAAAATTGAGCTGAAATTCAGTAGCACATCTGCATTCCGCACGAACAAACCTACAATTTAAAAAAAAATCATGTAAATCGAACCTATAGTAAGGAAAATATTTTCAAATGAATTTTTGGTAAATTTTAGATGGATCGAATTTTGTGCCTCTGAGTGTATTTTAGTGTATTATTTTGATGGGTTTTGTGTTAAAATTGATTAGTTATTAGTATTCTATCAAAACAAAACAACTTGTTGAATGAAAGCGCCTTTATAGTGACGATTTTAGCTTGCTGTAAGAAAAATTATACTGTCCCGATCTCCCATTGCGGCAATTGTCGGTATCCTTTGAACATTTTTATGTCTCATATTTAGATGTTACAAACATTACTTATGTGTTGAGTGCTCACCTGGACTTTTGTCAACACAACTATTGCGTCATCTTTTAATTCATAAACCGTATGAAGGCCGTAATAAATCTCTTTCAGGACTACCACTTTTTGTAGCAACATATTTGTATTCACGGTCGTATTGAACATTATATAACCTCGTTACAACTATCTACTTTGGAACATATTCATTTCACTTGTGAGTCGTATGGTGGTTGTAATCCAAGTTAATATAAGGACTATGTCAGGACTTTCTTTAATTTTAGGGTCTATAGTATTTGCAGGTCTTATTAAAGTCATATCAAATTTGTTTATGCCTTTTCTACAAGTATTACCCGACAAAGTCACCTCATTATGACTTTATGCCATTTTTTTAATGACACTTATAATATTATATTTCTTAAGTTGTGTTAACTGTTGTAATGTAGATAACACCAACCGCTTTACGACTTTGTAATGACCCTTTAAAGACTATATACGTTTAGTGCCCAATTAGTCATTCTATGCATTTTATATGACCTTTATAAGCCAAACAATTTCGACACTACGCAGTACAACTTTATAATGATCTTTATACAATCTATAGTGGTTAGATTTATTTTAAAGACTATTTTACAACCATTATACAACTAATTGGTATAATGTGCAAAAATTATAACTCGAAATGTTACTTGGGCACTCAGCACCCCAACCTCACTCAACAAAGCACCATCATCTCCATATTCTCATATCGGCCCAAAATATCCTTCTCTCAACTCAGATATATCTGGACCACTACTCTCAACTCGGATATATCTGGACACCAAAATGAAAATTCAAAAAATAAACAAAATTAATAAAAGCACGCAAACAAAAATACACATATTACAATAGTTGTATTGTACATATCACAAAACATAACATAACATAACATATTACAAAAAAAATATATATATATATATATATATATATATATATATATATATATATATATATATATATATATATATATATATATATATATATATATATATATATATATATATATATATATATATATATATATATATATATATATATATATATATATATATATATATATATATATATATATATATATATATATATATATATATATATATATATATATATAATATGACTTAAAATATTGTTTTTCGAAAACCTACGCGAGGACAGAAAAACTGGTATAAAGCAAAACGTGAAAGTGTCACCACTATTCTCAACAGATGTCTCTTAATGTTGCTATAGCAATATTGGGTGAGAATTGTTCCAGCAAACTCCCATGGTGCAATAAGTTTTAAATACCGAGGCAATTTCAGCATCTACTTTCAATAATTACACCAGGAAATCCGTAAATGCAGCACTTTAATTATAGTGACTGACAAACTAAGTACTCTGCTATTAAAACCTTACGACGATTAGATAGTCATTGAAAACCTGTGCGGCAATTAAATCTTCATTATGACGACCTTACTGTAGCACATCAGGCACCGGCTAATAGCCTAGAATGAATATGTAAGCGATTCCTCGTTTTATTAAATTAAATGTTGCAAAACTGAACTAATTCCGGTATTCTGTTAACTTGGAATGTTCGATTGCCACAACAAAGGAAATAACCACACTACAAGATATCAGATGTAGTGGGGATGGACTATATATATTGTGTTATTGTGTTTATATTTATTTTACAATGTTTTATATATTTACTGGCCTACTTATGGTATGGCAAATTGTAAAATAAAGTATCACTTATGGCATTGATAATTGACACGATAATAGTGATCGCATAGCAGAGATAAACCTGATAACAGAACAGAATACTTCTCTCTGCCTGATAATGCTTCCCTCCTTAGGGCGCCAGTTCTCAGAACAATTATTTTTATGAGGAGGGTTCACTATAGAGCATGACTCTCTCATCCAGTAGGGGAGGTTCCATTAGATTGATCATTTTTATTTTTATTTAGGATCTTAGACACGTCAAACTGTATGATTGCACAAGAATTGAAGCAACGATAGATGTATATATATGCGGAAGATAGAAATTGTATATTCTATTCAATCATTAACTGTGAAAAGTATACCTTGAAAAGTAAAATAATAACACAGTGAAGAAGCTACATATGTTTAGGTTTAATTATATCGGCTTTTAATCAGAAATTATTGTGTCCAAAGGACAAGCAAAACGTAGAAACAAAAAGAGAAGTTTATGAAAATTTGAAAGTTATAAACTTATTACTAGCCTACGCCAAACAATGATATACTTATAACTAAAATGTTTGGAATGTTATTACCTTTAAAAGTTTTGTAATCCTGTTCATGCGAAGCACTCACAATTTTATTTATATTCACTTGACACTTAATTATTTGTTTTGTCTGGAATCGGCTGCTACCTACTGCCCTCTCTCGGGATCCTTTTGAACTTTATACAGTTGTTACCTTTCTCCGCTCACCTGCCGCCATCTATTATCCTCATTACATTACACTGCATACAGGTTCCTCGACACGGAACCTGGAGATTTTCCAAGCCGTATTCTTGTAATGTATTTTATCTTGCTAATTACCTTACTTTGCATTCACTTGGAGAATATTGACTAATGTATGTTGCATATATTCCCCTATTCTGCAACTATAGACTGCCTGGGAACGCCGCACTTGAAAAACGTAGAACTTTCTACCCGAATTACACTGAACTTTTATTATATCTTCTCGGAAACACTTATCCTTTGTTTAGTACTTGTCACACAAATTATTCAGCTTAAACTTATAAATTATACAATTTTTATTCACCCATTCGGATAGAGCTGCCGCTTGGGACGCTATGTTTTTTACTTCCTCTTGTTATCCGTTCCTCCGGAAGTTCTACTTCTTATAAACAACTGAACTTGCAAGCTCCCTTAACTACGAGCTTCTCGTTATATTTTTTTACTTAATGTAGCCAATCATAGAATAGCTAGTATTTATAATTTCTTTGGTTTACCTTTTACAGTCATTATTTATGGTCTAAAGGTTTTACATTTTACATCTGATCTACACACATTATTTATACATATTTCTCGCAATGTCAATCTTATTTTCATCATAACATAGCACTGTCATGTTTGTATCTGGTTCGGGATTAAACTCTCAAAACTGCTTCTTTTTAGCGATGCTAACACAATTTTCTTTTTAAACTAGACATAGTTTATGTAGATGTTGTATTACATAAATTTTATTGTACTGTGTCTATCGCGATTACATGAGACTTGGAGTTTTGCGCTGATAAATAACTCTGATATAAATATAACTAGACACTGACCAATGAGATTCATGATTGCCGGTTGACATTTGTGGTGTGCTGTTGAAGCATATAGAGACGCGTGCATTGGCAATGTTACTAGAGTTGGGACTTTTTATTTGGCATATAATTTACATTATTTCATTGTTTGATGTTTTTTATAGTTTTTAACCTTTGATTTGGGCTCTAAATATTCATTTATCTCAATATATATATATATATATATATATATATATATATATATATATATATATATATATATATATATATATATATATATATATATATATATATATATATATATATATATATATATATATATATATATATATATATATATATATATATGTAGAAACCTATTGAAAACTACTATCTTAGCAACGTGCTAGAAAATATTGAATTACATATACAATAGAATTCTGAAGCTTTCAAAGAGGGAGTAATACAGAAATTGCTTGCTTAGGTCAAAACAAAAATCATTTGTTGGTCTTATGTATTAATTGTTTTTTCGAAAATTCGAAAAAAATCCAATTTTCACCCTGGAATATATTAGCTTTGAAGTTCTTTGCTATTCATATTTGTTTTGTGAAAAGTAATCTTGGGTTTGTAGGATTTCATTACATAGAGAAATAAGAAAATCGACGAATAATAAGGAAGACATACTTACCAGTTGTATATCTGGACATACACACGGAAACGAATCACTTACAAGTTGTACAAGTTCTTTCACCTTCATTGAGCATCTTCAGAGTGATGTACAATTTGTTTCATTGATCATTTATACGTAATGAAATGTTACAAACCCAAGATTACTTTTCACAAAAAAAAAATCGCAAAGACTGTCCCGAAGCTTCAAAATCGAAGCGACGGATATGAAGTTGATCATGTTTTCCATTCTTTCTATCAGGCTGCACTGCACTGATGAGGGCAATTACCCCGAAACATCGTTGGTTGCAATTGCTTCGTTGTCCACTTTACCTTGGGCGCATTGCCATATATTTTTTTCTTTGTCCTTTCAGACTTCCCGCCCGATAACATCCATTTTTATTCTATTATTCTTTTATCCATTAAGAAGAAAATAGACTTTATGTAATTTTGACATGTAAAGTGGCACGTCGGAAACGTCTTCATTTTTACAACCATGGCATAGAGATTAGTATATAAAATAGAGCATGGCATAGACTTTATTCTAAAAATGAATCAAGAGAGCAGGAAAACAAAAAGGGTGGAAACCAAACAAAAAATAATAATAATGGAGGGAAAATAAGAAACGGATTGCAGATATAAATTTGGGAACGGTTTGCAAATAGAAATTTCGAAGGAGTTTGCAGCCAATAATTGAGAGCAAGAAAGCAAAACGCCAAGGGAGAAAATAAGAAACTGAGATTGGAGATATAAATTTGGAAGCAGTTTGCAGAGAGAAATAAGTGGAGAACAGTATTAAAGGAGTTATTGAGTTGGATGAACGCCATATGTGTGGGGAATGCTGAAATTTAATCAAAACTAGACGGACAAAAGCAATGTGTGAAAATTAAAGCGTTAAGAAGCAACATTAGACAAAGTTAAGGTACCTTATCATATCATTCGAATATAGGTCATGATTTTAAAATGAGATATCAAAACTTTTGAACAGTTTTTCTAAATTTATCAATTATTAACCTTAATAAAGGAACAATTTTAAATAGGACGGCGCCAATATCCTTGGCTATAGATGTGACCTCGATAAGAGGGGGCCGAGCGGTAGCATCGCTCTTTACCCCTAATATCTATGTAGGCCGAGACCGCCTCGTAAGGGGTAAGCCGCGCGTTTCACGTGACCCTCCCCACAAATGTGATCAGTGTCACGCGAAGTTACGCAGCCTCCCCCGGTCCTGGCTGATGGGCCCCACCGGCAGAGCCTTGCTTCTGGCGCTCTTGACTTTCTTCGCCGGTGTGTATTACCCCCGGGGGTGTCATGTCGGGTGTTTGAGGAGTCCTTCCTGCCTCTCGTCGGGCTTACTAGAGCCCGGCTGCGCGGCATTCAAGTTGATATGGAGGATGAGCATTGTAGCTCAGGATGACGGGGCTAGAGAGCTGATCAGCGATCAGCTCGCTGGCTCAGTCAGGTAAGGTAAGGATGTGTGGTTTGGCAAGGCAGTCGGCCTCGCCATCCACTGGATTGGGCTGTTTTAGTGTCTTCTCGATCCGTTTTCTTTGGTCCTGTTCTTTTCTTCGGTGTCGTCTGCTTCTTCTCGCATCAGTCGTGCTGAAACATAAGATTGTGATTATATACTCACCCGTTGTCCAGGATTTGGGTCTTTGGCCGTTTGTGAGGTCCTGCTTCCTCTGGATCGTAGTCCGTGGCCAGCCGGATTAGCGGATTCCCGTGGTCCTCTGCGATGACGTAGAGCTTCTTGGCGTGGTCCTCGATCATCTCGGTGGCCGTCTTGTATTTCAGGTCCCTTCGGATGACCTCGTTGGTCACATACCAAGGGGCACCTACTGCAGTCCGAAGCGCTATGTTTTCCACTGCTTGGATCCTCTTGAGGTGCGTCTTCGCTGCGTATCCCCATGCGGTGGATGCGTAGGTCAGCTGGGGTTAAATAGGACTCATAGATATAAGATTTTAGTGAAACCAATTCGGATTTAATACCCCAACATTATACAAATGTTATAAGTGTCAATAATTTTATATTAGGTTAAGTAAGGGAAGACGAATTTTGCACACGCCCTAAAACTTTATGGTTTTTTAATCAAGCCTGTAGATTAGTTTCAATATATGAGGGAACATAATCCTGTACATAAAATTATTATCCAAAAATTTTCAAACATCAATTCGGCAACATTTTATGAAAATAAAAGTCACGCCGTAGGGCAATATTTCCGCTACGAAATACAGTCCATTATAAAGTATAATAATCATTACGTGGTGTTGCTTTCTTTTACAATATATGCATCAGAATCCTGCGGAAATCATTGATTTAGGATTATGTGATAAAATATTTATGATTTAGACATACATTATTAATGAGTTTGCTGAAGCATATTCTAATTATTGGAGATAATTTCAAATACGCAATATTAATTATATTCCAACAGAAATTGACCAATAAATCCGAAAATTGTTCGCAAAATCAAATAACTTCAATCACGACATAATATATGTTAAATAATTTCCACAGTAGCCTATATTATTTCAGAGTTAATTGCTGGTAATTAGATCAGTAGTCATTAATAGTGTATTATTTTTAAAACAAATCAGCTCAGATCGACTTGAAGCATGATTAGTTTCAGTAATCACCAAAGTACAGTACAGTAGTAAACCTACTGGCCGCGGTCTCAATTTAATCATCAAGTTTCGCCATAAAGCTTAGGAATAGTAGCCGTCCATACTGTCGTAATTGATACTACAGTTTCATTCATGCGATATTTAGCAGGGGGTGTACAATCTCCTATAAGTGGCTTCATTAAGTATATAAGCATCCTACGTATGTAGACATAAATAACGAACATAAATTTTGGTTTCGACTAAAATTATGGTAGATCCAAAGTAGGAATATTATGGGAAAATATAGCTATTAGCCTTCCACAAATAGTTATTTGCAAAGAAATTTTATAACAGCCTACTCGGTTGATAATTGTTATATTTTGAATTTATGTGAAACCTCACGTTGGTGAAATAAATTGTGATATGTTTATTTTATGTTTATATGTAATTTTTGAAATAGTGAGATATTGTAATAGTAGTATGATGGAGAAATATTTAATCTGTTTAGTTTATAGGATACTTACTATATTTACTTCCCTATAGAATCATTCTCTTTTATTATGGGCGCCAGTTCTATGAACACTGATTTTTATTTATTTAATTGAAGGATCACTTTAGTCATGAGCACGCTATCTTCTTAGAGGGGGTCCAATTAGGCTTATTAATTTTTATATAAAATTTCTTTAAAAGATTATTTGATAAATGAAGTTAATGACCCATCATAATTAAATTTAATTGTATACAAAACTTTTGTTAAAAATGTTAAATTTCTGTGAAGCTCAGAGTTGTATTAGTTGTTGACTTTATTACCTGAAATTGCTAAACAAGAAAGAAGAAGTTGTGACTGCATATGACTCTGTTTATTTTATTTGATTTGGTTATTTTGAAAACAAAATTTTAGAACCTTATTCCTATCCTGCGACAGAATAATAAAAATAAATAAAAAAAATGGGCCCTAGTCCTCTGACACAATATTTCTTAATATTAGCAAACTTAGAATTGTTTATTACCTTGTTCTAAAATATGTTTACCTTTTTATGAACTTTCACAAAACTTATTGCTTTCGATTTTACTTATACGCGAACTACACACTGCTGCTGGGCTCTGGTGGTGGTAACATCTAGCGGAATATCTCTGCACTGCCTCTGGAATGCTGACTGCCTTTCTAGTATCTCGCCTTGGGATTTATTTGCCCTCAAATTTGTATGACTTGCTGCTGGGCTGTAGTTTTTACTCTGCTATCACTTTAATCACTGTGAAAGTTTGTTTCCTTTTCTTGTTTGATATATTGACTGCAAATTTTCTTCCACTGTGCTAAGACGCTACCCAGCTTTTCCCTTCTTTACTCGTAAAAACACTTATTCATGTAGTTTTCCTGCTTCTAGATGATATACACTGGTATTATTGCTTACTTAGCACAAATTAACACTTATTATTTAAATTTACAATTACTATTTTCTAAAAAAAAATATAATATTGAACGCCGCAACGAAACCCTTTTAATTGTTGGTAGTTGCTACGGATGTTCCGTATTAAAAAGAGCTGCAACTTCGTAGCGAGCAAAAAAGTAGCGAGCGAGCGAAACATGTATGTTCGATATACCGAGCATAATATATATAAATATAACTACATGTCGTTGTATGTTATCAGTTCAAATTTCATATTAATAACGAATGTTATAAGTAAAAATAAGTAATATGCAGTAAAAGAGCTTAATATCTACAAAAATAACCATTAAATAAAGATTTTATAAATATTTATCGATGAGAATTATATAAAAAAGTCATGTATCCCATGGTTCATTTGAACATTATGTATCTATAACAACATATAACAAACTAAATCTTAACATAGTAATTAACAATTAAATGAAATAAAGATACCTTATGGTAAATTACAAAGCGAGTGGCAATAAATCTAAAATCTTTAATTAAAGGAAAATTATCATAAAATTAATTTTTGAAATTACACCATCTGACAACAGTAAAGCCACCTTAGCATGAACCAAAATTTAACACCTTAACTAAATAGAGAATTAAATAGATTCAATAAAGTATATGATGTAGCAATATGATAAGTAATAATAATAGTAATAGGCATTAATATGTTACATAAACCTTTAATATTAAAGTGATAGTGCGGGTAACTAAAACTTCTCCAAGTGTATAAAATCACGTGTACAGACAATAAGCAACAAACAAAATTCATACCTGGTTTCCAGGAAATGAAACAAGTGGTAAATTCAATTTATTGACTTAGCAATGAACCTTTCAAGAAGCAATAATCATGTAAAATTTATCAAAAGTTTTAAATAGTTTTAAAAAATTTAGGTAAATAGGGTATATTACCTCACACAAACATTCTACGAATATTTAAGGACGTGTGCAGCGAAAGGTTATTCCAGAGCTAAATTAGGACAAGTAATAATCCAGAGGTACCAATATTTCTGTGGGTATCATCTGTGGGCCATAGTCCATAGTCCGTAGTCCATAGTTCCCCATAGAAGATGAAAGGCCTACAAAATCATGATAATGATAAAACAAGGTACATAAATATATCTGATCAGATTATTATTATTAAACTGCTAGCTAAACAAGGAATTCATGAATCAAAGTTAAAAAGTTTCTATAATGAATACATAAACATATATTTACTTACCACTCTAAAATTTGTCCATATAAGAGCTCCAATTAGTAAATATTTGAATAAGACCTCCATAAAATAACACAAATCGTATTTGTTAATTAAAGATGTACATATGGATCTATATTATCGGCGGTTTCACTGACCAGCTGTAGTTTTAAGAAGATTTCTGTAATTATTTTTTCTGATTTATAATATAGGAATCTATATTATACACATACATTTTATGGTTTGAAAACAGGATACAATATAAATAAAAAATTAAATAACAAAATCCCCAAATTTAAAAAATAAAATTTAAATATAAATATTAATTATTAAAATAGGCGCACCAAATGTGTGACCCAAATATAAAATAATATAAAATTTATAAATCAAATAAAAAATAATATTATTATAAAATATATATATATATATATATATATATATATATATATATATATATATATATATATATATATATATATATATATATATATATATATATATATATATATATATATATATATATATATATATATATATTCCAGTTTATATTGTAATAAAATACAATATTATAGAAGTGTATTTTGAAATCATCATCAGAACATCAAAGCAAAGGTTACTATTTCTAAAATTTAAAGCGAGGTTATTTATGAATGTTATAAATAGCAGTGGTCCCAGATTAGATCTCTGAGTAATACCTGATGAATTTAGGATGATAGTCCAAGTAATGGGCACAGAAAAGGGTTCTTAGACATAGGTGTCCTGATAGTGCACCTGAATTTGCGACCTCAGGGGGTTGCCGCTCAAGGGGTGGGGGATAAAAAATTTGCTTCGCGACGATTTTCATGAAATAGCGCCGTTGTGGTAACCGCTGTCGAAAAAAAGTTCAAATAAAATACGTAGAGAATAAATTACATTTTTCGTCTGCGGCCAATACATTCCGCTCTACTTCGCGCCAAGGTGGGGGTTGTTTTGCAATTTTCAACAAAATCAGAATTTTATCAGGGGTTAAGATAGCGATGATCTATCAAACAATTCTTTAACTTACTCTGGCACTTTCTGTAATTTTTGAGGGGAAGAAAAATAAGACACACAGTATACTTATTACTAGGTTTACTCTACAAATTGGAAAGTTAGACATGGTGATACAACAAAATGAATTCAAAAATTTACCAAAAATGTGGTTCCAAAAAAGGTGGTGTAAAAGGTGGTGCAAAAGGTCATAGGGGCCATAGATATGCCGCCACAGAACTGCCAATGTTCAACTCCCAAAATAATAAAGTTACACAGATATGCACTAAGATATTTGTGGTAAAGATCTATGACAAAGAATCTATTAAATGCGCTGTAGTAATATTGATGATTGTAATCGACTAATGAAAGTAATATGCCGACCTGAATCTCTAAACACATGCAAAAGGGAACGCGTAGTCACTGCTTAAATTCAATTTATTCGTCAAATATACATACGATAAATTTCGGATTCTCAAATTGTTAATTACTAAAAGTGAACGTAAGTAACAACATTTTTTAATGATAATTACAGTCAAAATGTTTTTATTATTGTAGAACTAGGCGCCAAATTTATTATTTTTGGACCCAAAATGAATGGACAATTCAATGGACAATACATGGAACATTCTGCACAATTTTGTTCTCTATTTATTTCACTTGAACGGTGTTGTTCCCCGAAAAGCGTCGCGACGCAGAATTTTCATCCGCCCACCCCTCGAGCGGCAACCCCCCTAGGCCGAAAATTTAGGTGTACTATCACCGGACACATGTCACGAAATTTCTTGCCGACCTTTTGCTAATTGAATTCCCCCCCCCATGGCTAGAACTATGAAGGATTACGTCCTTCGAGAATGATGACATGAGAATTATTATAGCGTGAGACTTCCTGTTTATTTTATGAAAAACAAAGCATTTTATAAAAAATGCTTTGATTTTGCCATTTTTCTCGAAATATATTTTTATCACAAAACTACAATAACCAACATAGAATGTATTAATGAAACATATCATAATGTAAGTCTAACTTAAATAAATGAAACATAAACATAATGTAATTCTAAACATAAAACAAATGAAAAATAAGCAAATTGTAATTTGAACATGAAACAAATAAAGCCTGAAATAAACCTGAAATAAAGCCATAATAGAAAGTAAATAGACCGATTCATAAATAGGTAAATAAAATCTTATATATACAATTGTTTACTTGAATTTTGATTTAAAATAAACGTTTTCTCTTTGTCGGTCTTCCCCTACCATCAAATATAAATTATTGTTAAATGATTAAAACCAGTTTTCAGATACCTAAAATTATTAAATTAGAAAATGATAGTCTTACACTGAAAATGAAATCGTTATATAAGTTCCGTAGCCTTGGAAGAGAGACGCTGTTTATCCTTAATTAGATAGACATTCGTACGCAACCACCAGGTGTTCCCGTTCCGATGCGTTTAAAATAGTTTCTCCCTAAATATTTCCCGCATCAGAGAACCAAGCTTTGTTTTTGTTTTACTAACGGGAGGATAGCAGACATACAGAATTAAGGTAGTTTGCGACTGTTTTGCATGGAAATTTGCGTCGAGTCGGGAGAAATATATTAGCTGTTTGTTTCTCTTGTCGTTTTTTTATAAAGGTACGAGTTACTGTGTCGAAATAAAAGTTGTTACATAAAATATGAAAAAATAGATGTTAGGGGCTTTGCCGCATTTTACCTGGAATATTTTAAACAATTTCAGGTCACTATTCAATTTCACGAGAGATTTTACAAGATACTTTTAACTAGGCTCAACACAGGACTCATTTCACTACTATATTCTTGAATATTATTGTAATATACTTCTATATCCAAGAGGCCAATGATGTAAACGTGCTGCACACAGTCAGCACGTCATACAATACATAAATCGAACTCCGAACTGGCCGGACGACTGACTTCAATCCTGTCGATACAAAGGGTACCTATAAACATTTTACGGAGAATTGATCAATCGGAAGATGAGTGGGTGGTCTCATCATTAAATCTTTATATCTCTATCTATAATCTCTCCTTCTAGACCAAGCACTAGACTAAACTCTAGACTAGATTCTAAAATTAGGCTTCTAGACCAGGTTTTAAGTGAAAATCACACCAAATAGTCAAAGGAGTTTAGACAGAACACTAGACTAGAATCTAGGACAAACTCTGGACTACAATGCAAACCTAGACCTAGATTTTCTTCGAGACTTTAGATAGACCAAACTATAAACTACAATATAATAGATATCCATATTCGAATATAGACTATTCTAGACTAAAATATACCTACAGTCGTGACAGTACCACAATTCCCTCCAGATCATGTACTAGACTACCATTCAGAGATTCTCTCTGAAGGTTATAGCAGTCTAATTTTCCTTTCTGTTTCAGATTACTGGCCGGAAGGGTGAAACGGAAAACCATGGCGGCCAACTCTGTAGCGACGGAGCAGAAAGCCTCGAAAGTCCTAGGACTAGTCTTCTTCACCTTCGTTCTCTGCTGGGCGCCGTTCTTCATCCTGAACATACTCTTTGCAGCGTGTCCGAACTGCAAAGTACCAGACCACGTAGTGGTTGTGTGCCTGTGGCTGGGATACGTCAGCTCTACGATCAACCCTATCATCTACACAGTCTTCAACAAGACATTCAGGGCGGCTTTCATTCGGCTGCTGCTTTGTCGGTGTCAGAGGTATGTCGAAATCACACGGTTTCCAAGAAGCGGAAGGTTTGCATCTGTATAACTTAAATGAGGTTACCAGTAAGAGTTACACTGAATAGTAAGTTGAGGATTTTCATGGGTATTTGTGATCGTCAGGTCTTTATTAAAGGGCGTTATCTTATTCTAGTCTCTTTTAACCCGTTTTCCTATTCTGAATCTAACATTACTTAAGACAAGGGTGATTTATGTACTTAAGTGTCTTTTTGTTTTAATTTTTTAGCTTTGTTGCTTTTGTTCTCTAGTTTTATAATATTCGCTTATATCTTTTAAAGTCATCTGAAATATTTATTAATTTGTTTATTTACACCATCCCAGTATCCAAAGCAATTATGGGATGGGAAAATACAATAACCACATTAAATTATGTCAGAGGTTTTTTAAAAATTTAATTTCTTTTGAGAGAATATCGTGTGAAAACTGAAATTGTTAGCTGATCTTCAAAACGAACAACTGAACTGTCACCAGTTCCTGTTGTGCATAGAGGGTTTAATTAAGTAATGTTTATATTTAAAAAAAATGGAAAATATAAACCCGTATTCAAATGCTGATATTTAAAATGATATTTGCTAAATTTATTATTTTCATATAGAATGTAAAAAGATAATGAATAGGACTTGAAGACTGAATAGGACTTAAAACATCATATTTAAAAAATAGTGTATTACAGTGACATGAATAAGAATCTTTCTGATAAACCCATCTATAACAGCGTCTGATAATTGGGCTGGAGGCAAAGCTTGAAATGGTCTTCTTTCAAATGTCATGCATATAAATCTAGCGGGAAGGGGATCTTGCTAGCCAATTTCAGGATGTTGAACGTATCATTTCTGTTGGTCCACGACAGCTCCTAAATTTTTGAGGTATTTTTGCGTCGTGTTTTTAACTAAACAGGAAACATTAACACTAAAATTTATTTTGAAAATTTCTATTGCACATAACATGTGTATTTTCAAAAGCCCAAAAGTGACGATTACACCTGTTAAAAATACCATCTCTACTAAATTCTTCAAATGATTCTACGCAAAAAAATCGGGAACGGGATGAACTGCAGGAACAAGATTGATCTTCAATGAAGGCCAACGATTACTTTTAAAAATTCTTGGGATGGAAGATATGCAGTTACAGAAATTGAATTAATAGGCTTCGACAAAACTCATGTGATAGACCTATTATGCTTAGAATTCTAGGTACTTTCACTATCACTACACTAATTCGAACGGTTTTAATCTCTTTAGCCGGCGAACAAGTCCGTTGTTGTCGAGTAATGATATTACTTCGACGTTTTCGTGGGTGTCTAGTTAGTATCTTCTAATGTTTGCCTACAAACTTTTTGATCTCATCTTCAACCATAGGCATATTCAGGCATATTCATGCTTCGAAGTACTTTATTATGGAACGTTTGAATTACTTTAATGTTGGATGCCATAAGTCCATATGGCATCAAGTTAGATGCCATAAGTCCTTATGGGCTTCAAAATTTACTTGTGGAGAAGCAGTTTGATATGTATTTTGTCAACACATTTGTCTGAATTTGAGGTTTAATTGCTCACGTTTATTCTTCACATGTCGTGTTTTATATCGAAATTTTGCATCTAAAGTCATGCCCAGATACTTTGCTTCGTTGGCATATGGAATTGTTTGCTGGTTGACATCATTGAGTAGTCATATTTCTTGCTGCTGAAATTGAAGTGAACCGATTTAGCCCCATTTAGTTTGATACACCATTTCTCTGTCCAAGTGGTGATATTGTTGACTTCTGAAGTTTGTTTTCGGCTGAACTAATGTCTTGGTCAGTAGCTAGCAGTGTCACCGGGGAATGTTGGCGTAACTACCCCATCGCTTTGTGGGATGTCGTTAGTGTACAGCAGGTAGAGAACAGCTCCAAGGACACTGTCCTGAGGTTCACCAGCACAAATCTTCTTGAGGTCAGAATATTCTTCTCCATATTTAACACTGAAGTGGCGGCCAGTGATGTATGAATAAAATAATTTGGCTCATTTGTCATGGCAAATTTTTCTAGTTTGCATTCCAGGCCCTGATGACACACTCGGTCAAATTCGATGCACTTGATCCATGGTTGAATGCTTATTACAAAATCCAAAATGGTGGGACATTCTTAATAAATAATTTAAAAAATAATTGCGAATGTCGGAATTCGAATAGTTTTCTTTCTCCATTTTAAATATGAACCGAACTTAATTAAATAATCTCTATGGGTGTTAGACTCACAGAAAATCTCTGGTGACAGGATAGATGTTTGTTTTACCAAAGTTTACATAATTTATATATTTCGTAAACCTTGGTTTTACGTTCGTGTTAAGTTTAAGTTGTTATTAGAAGTTCGGTTTTTCACACTCATCCTCGTAAGGAATTAAATGATTGTAGGTGAATACAAAGACAGTAAATAGCTTGAAAACTAGAAGATCTATGTTATAGGGAACCATCATGTTATTCGAGGGAGAATAATATTTTGCACTATATTATAGAAAAACATTCAGGGTGTTCTATTTGGAAATACCAACTTATGATGGTTTGATGTTAACTCGGCATTAAATTTCCTCCACCGTGTATGAAATTATGCCACCTTGAATATATGACGATAAGTTTAGGGGTCTGTCTATCCCTTCCATTAATATCGTCGCTCTATATTTCTTAGTGTAGAATACACATAGTTTTAATTTAATGAGGTACTGTTTCTCCTTATTTTTTTGAAAGAAGTAAATATCTGGGAAACGGTTAATTTTAGGAATAGAAGAACTTGTCCACCTCAAATTTTATGATTTGAAAATTGCAATAATATATTGGGTGCTCTATTTAAAATAATCAATTTTATGGCGACCTCCAGATAACCCAATTTACTAAATTTCCAAAATTCAAATTGTCTATTTCAATGGATTGTCACCGTGAGACACTCTGTATATTGCGTCTTTCCAATTTTTCGAAAAGGGTAGGTTAAATAAATATTAATGTTATTAAATATCATTTACACGCGATATATCAGTTACTAGATGCAGCAACTCTGGTTGTTAGAACCTCATACTCATGTAAATGTGCTTTCAGCTAGACGTTTCACATAAAAAAGTTAGCCAAGTACACACAAATGTTATTTCCTCCTCTAATAGGTTACTCTGGCCTGGAACATTAAGAACTGAATACGAAACTAGACCGCATTAAAGTAATTTTGTATCCTAGCGGCATCCCCTTTTATGAGGCATTAAGTCAATTATCACTTAGCATGCGAGAATTTTTACAATGTAGATATATTTCACAGTACTCGTATACTAGAAAATTTTGTACTTATTACATTTCCGTATATCCTGGATATCTAATTGACGGACCGGAAAAAACATTGTAAATATGAAAGGAACAATTTTGCGAATTTTATTAAATGGAGCCGGTGGCGGGTCGTGCCATATTAAACAGGTAGTGCCAAAACTAGGAAAGACACAATGACATAATAAAATGCGTTGCAGGCAAAAATTTTTAAAATTTTTAAAGTTGTTCAGTTTTGTATCCTAGCGGCATCCCCTTTTATGAGGCATTAAGTCAATTATCACTTAGCATGCGAGAATTTTTACAATGTAGATATATTTCACAGTACTAGTATACTAGAAAATTTTGTACTTATCACATTTCCGTAGATCCTGGATATCTAATTGATGGACAGGAAAAAAAATTGTAAATATGAAAGGAACAATTTTGCGAATTTTATTAAATGGAGCCAATGGCGGCTCGTGCCATATTAAACAGGTAGTGCCAAAACTGGGAAAGACACAATGACATAATAAAATGCGTCGCAGGCGAAAATTTTTAAAATTTTCAATGTCACGCGTTTTCCTGGCACTTCAGAATTTCAATAAAATATCCATTTGAACAAAAATACAGACTTCCACAAGAATAATTATTTGAGTTTATGATTACCATGGCCACCAGCTTTAAGGGTGCATTATTGTTTTGATTTTCAACATAATATTTATTTTTATAAATAATTTTCAAAAAATGGTCATAATGTATTAGTACAAAATAATTAATCAATATAAAGATTATAGAACATTACCTACTTACTCACAGTAGTTGTAGATTACTTCTAACCTCCTGAGATATAATACTATAGAGAACTCCTAAAACTACTTAATGTCTTTATGTCTATTAAAAACAAGTTATAAAATTAATTTAATTAATACACGCGATGAAAGTTTATTAGTGTCAAAGACTAATAAACAAAACAGTTTATTAGTCTGTTCACATCCACACATTTTTACGGTAGATAGTTTTATTAAATTTAGGGGATCGAGATGTCCACTGCCACTTTGTTTTATAATATTTAAATCAGGTCGTCCTAACTCTTTAACTTTAAGTTTTTCTTCCAGTGAAAAGTTACTAAAAGTTTTTAAATCGCCGATCTTATTTATTATTAATTTGTTGCACACCTACTAAAAACTAAACACTATTTATCACACACAGACACACTATTCCAATATCCAATAAAAGTTAACTACAACAAAACAAATCTGTTGATTCAAAAATAAAAATTGTCCTAGAAAAACACACTGCAGGCGATGTCTGCATTAACAGTAAAACGCGATGCAACACAAACCGACTAAGTCAAGGAACTGAGCCCTGCCTGAGCCACAGAATTAACAACATAATTCTGTGCCTGAGCCTGGCACAGCAATATTCTTTCCTTTTACTATTTAACCTGTGAATGTAAAATTGTATGGACTAAACTTTATCTCTGTCGCTCACACACGATTCTGGAACATCTATTTTATTTCACTGTATCAGGCGCAACGAACTTGCGTGCGCAGATTGAGCAAGACCGGCCGCGGCTAACCGTTTTCCAATGTTTACGTACCTACCTATTTTTTAGAGCGTGCGTCGCGTCGACGGGGCAGTACGGAGTGCGCTATTGCCAGACTTTCTATAAACTCTTGAAGAATGGGGAGAGATGCACTAGATAAAAAATCTGTTTAAATGAAAGATACGGTTAATATTTATGTATTTTTACGAATAAATAAGGTGGTGCCATTGTTCCGTGGGACTACCTCACCAGCCGCCACTGTATGGAGCAATAGTTAATGAAGGAGAAGCAACAAACCTTGAGAATTAAAATCTTAATAGTAATTAAGGCATCAATAGGTGTTATAAGGATATTAATGCACATAGGTCGAGGGCCTCTGGCCCGAGGGAGTGTACGTCGACCGAGGGCGCCCTATTAGTGTGTTATTTAATTATTTTTTTTTTTTGACAAAGGATTTATTAATTTGACATTATTATATTATGTTCAGAACGATTTGATTTAAAACAGAGTAAAAACCAAAAGTACTTGCAAACGCATAAATGCATTGCAAACGCATTTCATTATTGACGGTAATAAAGGTGATTTATTTTGTAATTTATATTTTAGAATTTATTTATTTCCATGGTGTTATAAGTTTATAATGCCCTAGGGCGTTATAGATACCCATAACTCTACGACCCATAAGCCTACGGCGTTATTTCTCATTTAATGTATCTCAAAATAGGGTGGATATTTCAAAATAACAGACTAGTAGAGAATCATGGTATTTAATGTGCCAAGGGTGTTATAAGGATAATAAAGCACCGAGGTCGACAGTGTACTTCCCGAGGGCCCCTGGCCCAAGCGAATATACGTCGACCGAGGGCGTCATTATCGTATAATACCTGTGGTGCTTTCAATGTTTAATGTTCCATTAGTCTGTTATTTGATTCGATTTTTTTTGACACTTACGATTCATTAATTTGACATCTATTAGATATGTACTTCTTTATTGCAGTCTGAAATCTGGAATTTGGAATATGTTCGGTGTGCGGATCAGAGATCCGCTGCACTTAGGCCCCATTGGGGCCCTTGTGCTTCGTCCCTGAGGGAAATGTCTCCCTAGGCCATCGACCAGCCTAATGATGTACAAAAGGTGATGATGTTGCCTAGGGGCCTTTCCCTCAAATTGACCATAGAAAGCCAAAGTTTCCCCCAATATGGATTATCTAGTCGATGACACGGCGGGACATCAAAAAGTACATGCTCGACCGTTTCATCTTCTTGTTCAGATCCTCTGCAGATGGGTGTGTCACTTTGTCTCTTGTTATAGAGGTGCTTCCTTACCCGGCAGTGTCCGGTTGGGATTCGTGTCACAAATCGTAGTTTTCCCCTAGACGTTGACAGATAATTCCTCTCCGTCTCTTCGCTGGGATATCTCAAGAGATTTCTGGCCAGCTGACAGCTACTTGTTTAATCCCACACTGTCTTAAATTTCTTATGGGTGTTTTCCTTTATTAATTGGAGTTTCGCTGCAATTGGTAGCGTACTTGAAGGATCAGGCCCAAGGATTCTCAGGCTGGCTGCCTTCTTGGCCAGTTTGTCAGCTTCCTTATTGCCGTTGCATTGTGAGTGTCCTTTGACCCAGCATAGGCAGATGTTATTCATCTGACAGGCTCTCACAAGTGCTTGGTGACATTCCCATGTTGAGCCTTTTGTTATTTTATAGTTTTTCAGGGCCAGTAGTGATTGTCTACTATCTGTACAGATTCTGATTGTTTGCCCGTTATTTCTCTGCGAGCAATCTCTTGTGCGGCCATGGTTATACCTGCGAGTGCTGTTTGTATTACACTGGCATTTTTATCCATAGTCCAGTTGCATCAGAGTCGCAGATTTCTGGAATATATACCACAGCCTGCTCCTTCCTTTTTCTTTGATCCCTCTATGAATACATAGTTTACACCTTCAACGCCGGTCTCATCTTCACCAGTAATTTGTATGGTATAAGGTTTATCAAAGACAAGCCGAGGTGGAATACCATCTGCACATGCCTGTAAAAGGACTATCGTTTTGACAGCCTCAGTCCCCAGACGGCTTCTGGTTTGGCCACAGCTTGCGTTTGGTAGTATGCCAACTGATTTGAGGCGAGTCATGGTAGTCAAAGCCACTTCTTCTAGATGTAGATATAGCGGTGGAAGACATAGCATTATCTCCATTGCTCTTGTTGGTGTTGTTCGCATAGCTCCGGTTATGTTCAGACAGGCAAGTCTTTGTAACTGGCATAGCTTGAGTTTTGCTGTTATTTGTTGACTCTTGAGCCACCAAACAACAGCTCCGTAGGTCATCATTGGTCTTATGATAGCAGTGTATAATTGTAGATCCACATGACCATCCTGGGTTTCATTCCCCAGGTTTTCCCTACGGTCCTGCGACACTGCTCATTGATATGTAGGCCACATTTATTTTTCTTTCGAGGTGAAAATCCCAGTTTAGTTTAGCATCGAAAGTTACCCCCAAGTATTCATCTGTGGTGCTAAATTTAATGCTGTGTTTAGGAGAACGGGTGCTCTCGTTGTCTCCAGTTTTCTTTTCCTTATGAAGAATACAATTTCCGTCTTCTTGGGGTTGACGGATAGGGCATGCTCCTCACATCAATTTTCTTAGGGCCATCTGCATTCTCTGGCAGAGCGCTCCTTCGAATTTTCCATTAAGCAGTATCGTTAGGTCATCTGCGTTTTTAAGTGTCCTTAAATACCCGTTATATAAAGAAATAAGAAAATATCACTCAACTGCTTTAAGATACCATTCCCATATGGCGCTCTATTGAACACAAACACTACGCACCTCTCACTGACGCTTGATATTATTCCTGTCCGTAGATAAACAACCTTGTCTCCACATCTGCAAATCACTAGCTAAAACCCGACTCCGGGATGAAATTAGTTATTGTTGTTAATACACATTATTTACATAATCGCTATTGATTAGTAGTCAAGTGCTCCAGATTATCCGATACGGGATAAACGTAGGGGCTCATAATTTATACGCCAACTGTTCAAAACAAATCTCGACCTTCCTAGGCCTCGAACAACACGCGATAAGATAAACAACGCATGTATAATTATTGTTAAAGCGTACTAATATCAAGATACAAGCAGTTGAGAAACGATACTACGACATCGCCATTAGACGGGTGAAAGGTAATTTGCTTCTAACCTTGCGTGCTGCCTGTGACGTTAATTTATTAATTAAGGGCGCGGAGGTGGATCCAGCGTTATTTACAATGTGAATGATATTTGATTAGTTATATATGCCCCTTGTAAGTTATTAATCTTCTAACTTTATCCTGCTAAAACGGATAGTCCAGTCAACCGAGCTCACAAATACACACAGAGGCCAAATAAATCATGTAGTTAGGGGATAATGCCCTGAATAACTTGAAATAAAGTCCAAATGGATTGGTTACGCTGGGAACACGGGGGGCGTTCATAGGTACTTTTTCCCATTTTTTTGCAATTATCTGGAAAATTATTGCTCCTACCGAAATAATGTTCATTCAAAAATGAATCTACATAAAATTCCCCACAAAAATGGTTTTACTCATTTTTATCGTAGGATCAATGGTTCAAAAGGCAATGGAGAAATAAAAATTAATATTTGGGAAAGTTTTCAATTCAATATTTTCGCGAGTACATGTTCTCATACATCCATAGATGTTGACCTGCTCGTCCTACTAATTGCTTTACACCACTTGACGGAAATATTTATTTCATGGAGGCCGCAATGGGAAAAACTGAAGAGATCATTTTCAACAAAAGAATTACAAGAGCTGCCATTTAATGAGTGGATTTTGTTATACATAACTAACACCGGATGCGATACAACATCAGCTATTTACAACAAAAGTAAAGCGCTAATCCTTAAATGCTTACAAACAGCCACGTGAAATGAAGGAAATTGCTGATATCTATTACGTACAACCTACCATAACACCAGAAACAACCACTCAAGCTGGGGAGCAGATGCTCCTCGTGACGTATCAGGCCCCTGATAATGAACGCGATGTGGATAAATAACGGTATTTTTCGTTCCTCAAGTCATCGACCAAGGTAAAAGCTAATATATCTTCTTTTTCACCTACCAAAGGCGCAAGAGAAAAACATTTATTAAGAGTGTTCCTACGGGTACAACAGTGGCTTGATAAACCAGTCGTTACCTCTAGAATGTTGGTGCTGGGCTCGAGAGGATGGATTGCTCATCCCAGTGAGAATTAAGGTACCAGTAACTCCTAAAACTCTGATGACATTCTGTCATCTGGCATACAATGCTCATCTATCTATGGCATTTGCCATGGAAATTACTCCAACAGTGCACCATTAGAACCTTACCCCCGCGTCTCTCCCATCCGTTGGGACTTTATTGCAGGTAATCCAGGACACTGCTCCCTACCTCAATGCAAAAATTCAGAACTAGACGATTTAATCGATCTATTTTTCCTGCGCTTATTGGACTATACAATATATTAGAGCATCGGCATCTGAATGGTATGTCATTTAAATTGAAGATATAAGTGTATCATTAGGTTTCAAAAAATATATTTGATATTTTGATGAAGGTAATAACATGTTGCTCTTAATAGTTTAAATGATCTGAAAGAATTTTGAACATTTTTAAAGTGATTAATTGTGATTCTTGTTAGAGCGTTAGCGTTTTTAATATTTTTTCAAGGCCTAAATTATTGCGTAGTCGTATTCTTCTAACTTACCAGCGAAATAAGAGACTGCCGGGATTTGCCGGGGAGATCGGTGATGGTTATTAATTTAAATTTTCTACCAAAAATATAGGGTCTGAAATGTTCTACTGACCATATTATAGCCAATAGCTAGCTCTCTTTCTACCGTGTTGTATTTAGTCTCTGCTTTACACAATGTTGCATATGCTTATGGTAAGACTTTACCGTAAGTTCCTTGCGAAAGTACGGGACCTATTGCAAATGCGCTTGCGTCTGTTGTCAGTAAAAATGGTTCGTATTAAAATTTGCTTATATGAGAATTAGAGAAGATATTAATGTTTGTTTAAGTTCGTCAAAAGCTTTATGACATTTTTTATTTATTTTGTTAGATTTGAAAATTTTGACCAAATTTGATATGAAACGTCGGTAATATCCAGAAAGATTTTATTGTTTTCTGTGTTCTTGGTGGAAGAAAATTTTGATAACCTACAATCTACTTTAAGAGGATTTGGTTTTAGGCCGCCTTTTGTAATGAGATGTCCGAGATACGCAACTTCTTTCCGAAGAAATTCACATTTATCCGGCTGAATTTTCAAATTACTTTTTGTAGCCTTTTGAAAACTTCAGTTAGTCGAGATATGTTCATGTATAGTCGGGAAATAAACAATTATGTTGTCCATGTCCTAAGCATCGTTTATTTTGGAGTCCAAATAGCATACGAGCGAATTCAAAGTGTCGGTTTACAGTGAAGGTGGTCTTTTGAATACCCTTAGAATCGATTTCTGTTTGGTAAAATCCGGATGCTAAATCTAGTGGTAAAATATTGATATTGTCCAAGTTGGTACGGTTGGAAATATTAGTTAAGGGATACTATGCGCCACTTTTGTTTTCCGGAGGCATCTAATTTTTTTGGGCACTACCCAAATTGGGGATGACCAGGGAGAAATTGTGGATTGTATACGGTCTTCTAGTAACCCTTTGCGATTTGACTTCTTCTTTATGCACTTGAATGTAACGATATGATTTGGTACAAATTGGTATTCAATTGTTGGTGTCTATAGAATGTTTAATTTTGTGAGAGAGCCAATGTCTTCATTATATAAAGCTGATTAGTGACAGATCCCCTGCAAAATTATTGATGTTATTCTTATCAAGCTATAGAATATATGAAAAACATATTTTATAGCTTGATAATAATAACATCGTTAATTTTCCAGTCGATCTGGTGCCATATTATTGATTTATAAATTTATTTTATCGCCATTATTTTTATGCATTTTTGATAATGCAAGTCTGCTTTCACTAGATTTTACAGAGGGACGAGGGACGAGGGATTATACATTGTCCTATATGAGCTTCGGGAATTAAAATTTCACCATGACTGTTGAGGCTGGTGCCTGCTTGATTAAAATTTCACAGGAGTGATTGAACATTTAATTGCTTCATCTGCTGATTTTCTATAGGCATATTAAAATCGGGGTTGCATAAAATGTCTAGAGAATATGGGGTTTAAAAAGAGCCCGTCGAAGTACTCATGAAATTAAATGAAAGTATATCAATTCAATTTATTTGAATTAATTTCTGCAATGACTGGTTGATGTTCTGAATAATGATGTGCGATCGTGATATATAAAGTTCTTAGATAGTATTTTCATATAATGTACTATCTAATGATTATGATTACTCAAAAAGTTTTAATTTCGAATATATTCGTCAATGGATTTAAAGTTTTCATGCAGATAAAAGTGTGACAAACATTTTTATTAAGTATAGTTCGAGAACACCGTCAGTTTTAAAAAAAGTTGGTTCCTGTAAAATTTACTGTCTGTCACTTACATTGTTTTGTCAAAAATCCATCGATGTATTTTTCGTCTATCGCTTGTATCGTATGTCATGTAATGATTTAAAAAAATATTATTATTATTAATAGCCACTAGAAATTATGCGAGCCCTACGGCCTCCTTGGCTGATTAGACATCTCCCAAGTAATCAAAGTATCAACCGGGGTCAGCTGATTCAAATATGGATGGTCGTATTCCGGGAAAATCTACAATAAATTCCCGATTTTAAGACGAATACGGTTGTATTTGTGTCGCGTGAAGCTTTTAAAAGGTCAAACTACAAATGGAAGCGATTTTATAAATAGACAACAATACGATTTCATAAAGGACAAGTTTTCTAATCTATAATCCATAAGTGTTGAGTTAGAGGAAAATATCACATTTTGTCCCATTTTAGCTTTAAATATATCGAGATTGAGGCGCAGCAAGTATTTAAAAAAATATTCATTAGTTCTACTGTGAATCACCCTAAGCTTGAGTGAATAATTACAAAAAAAATTCACAGATTTCGCAATCCTTGCAACTATCGGAGACATTGGAAATTATAACAAAATATATGAAACATAATATACCGATCCTTTTGAGTTGTTTCGAATACGTCAAATACTATCGTGTGCGTGCATGCTTGTGGCAATTTCCAGATTGGCTTTAGCATGCTTATGTTTATTAAGTGTTTATTACGTGTTTATTACTAATGTTTGGGGTACGATTGGGTCTCTGGCATTTTATAAATTTAGAATAACACGTTAGTTAATTATTTAATATAATATTGAATATGGATACTATCATACATTGCCACAAGAATGCGCAGAACGTACTACGCACCGAGTGATTGTCTCATTCAATACAAGTTGCGTTGTATTTATCTTACTCGCTTGCTCTGACTGGATAGGTCTATTAACTGTTTATTATACACACAAGGACAAGGTTATATATAAATATAAACATAATTTTTTAGCATTTTATTTTTGAAAAACTTAAGTATTACTAATATAATAGAAATCTCAATTTACGAATTAGGTATGTAGTAAGAAATAATAAACATAATTTTTAAATAACCAACTTATGTTGGATTTGCAGTTAAACTCAAAAAAAATCACAGATCTTGCATATTACGCAAGTATCGCAACCATATTGAAAATACCAGACACAACTGGTAAAATTTTCTCAAGTGAATTGAATAAAAATAAAAAGCAGTTATATTACGATTTCTTTGTTCGTTTAACCCTGAAGGTCTTGTCGTTTTAAACGGGTTATCTTGCATGGGGTGGTCAAAAATTACAGTCTCAATTTTTTTTGTTTTCGAATGAATTCTATTCTTTAAAAAAAGTTTTTGTTTACCTAAAAATAGCGATGGCTTTGTCAAAAATTGTGTTGTATTTTAATATTTGGTAAGAGTAAACATTGTGATATTTGATCACCCCGTATAAAAACATAATTGTGGCAAAATCATCATTAGTTTTTTATACGTGGTAAAAAGTACAAACTTGACTCTTACCGAATTTTAAGATTTTATAATTTTTGACCACTTGTAATTTTTAACCAACCCCGTATAATAAACATATTTTTGGTCGAAATTACTTTAGGCGAGCAAAAACTTTTAAAAAAATAGCGTTTTCCCGAAAACTACAAATTTTTGAGATTTTGTAATTTGTGACACTCCGTATAAAAAATATGATTTTTGTCGAAGAGTAAACTTTGTGATTTTTGATCAACCTGTATAAAAACATAATTGTGGCAAAATCATCATAAGTTTTTTATACGTGGTGATCAAAAAGTAAAAACTTTACTCTTACCGAATTTTAAGATTTTGTAATTTTTGACCACTCCGTATTATAAAAATAATTTTTGTCGACATTACTAGAGTTTTCCCGAAAACTAAACATTTTTTGAGATTTTGTAATTTGTGACCACCCCGTATAAAAATATGATTTTTGTCGACGTCATTACTATTTTTTGGGCAAGTAAAAACTTTTATAAACAACATTTTCTCGACAATGTAAAATTTTATACGTGCTGATCAAAAAGTACAAACTTTACTCTCACCGAATTTTAAGATTTTGTAATTTTTGACGAATTTTTAAGTTCCTCCTAAATAAATTCGAATATATATCTCGTGTAAACGCTAACGCCCTGTGTCAAGTCTTTTAGTATAGGACCGTTTCGGCTGAGCGGTATGTTTATTGTTTATATTATCGAGATTGCGGTAGACGTATTTAATTGCCTTCAAAGCGAGACAGTTTCGATAATCATGTAAAGTATTTATGGGCTTCTTGGACGGCCCTATGAAAGAAATAATATGCAGAGGTTTTGTTAGTTAGTTTAGAATATACGTTTCTAGCCGACACTTCTTGTTCTTTTATTTTAATTATCGTTGGGCATTCGTTTACACTCGAATTATTAAATTTATGAAAATCATGATTATGAAAATATCCCGATTATTCCCATCGCAATGCGCCACCTCTCCCAATATAGCTGCACTGAATACTCCCCACTCCCCAGTACTCCTCACGCCGCTAGAAGGCCGCACGCTGCGATATATATATATATATATATATATATATATATATATATATATATATATATATATATATATATATATATATATATATATATATATATATGTATTACGTCACTCGATCGCGACACCGCTGTCTTTTGGCCTTGAACGAAAACTTCTAACTTGGCCCCCATATACTCATGTATAAACATAAACATTTCCAATGTTAAAAATGTTTCTTAAAAGTGTTACAATACAGTCCTTTAACATAAACCTAGTCTTTGGAGGGGAAAATAAAAATATATTAACTGTGTGGAAAAACTGTAGATGTATAAAAAAATATTGGATGTTTATTTGCAAATTTCTTGCGCAATAGCTTGACGTAATATCTAAAAATATATGTATTCGTTTTCTAAGCCTAAATGAGTGGATCTCTATTGACTTGACGGCACTTTCTTTAGTGAAGTTTTTGAGAATTATTTAAATAATAATTTTAAAAAATGGATTAACTATAGACAACTTACTTATTTCTTTAGTGTGCTGTTCACCGTTGTACACGTCATGCAAACCTAATAAATCGCCCAGCTTCTGTACTGTCCTCCTGTATAGAAAATCCGCTAATTTATTAACGTCCGTTAATTTTTCCAGGTTATCTCGACCGGTGCGGTATCGATCCGTCAATGAGAATAGGGGGGCCACCAGCCTTTGCACCCCATCTGCGCTACCTCTGGCTATAAGTCTTCAGGGCACCCCATTGTTAACTCCTGCCTCAACCGAGAGCTCATACGTTATTAGGACGGTTTCGTCGAATTTTATCAGGGAGAGGGATGACTCGTACGACGATCACGACTGCTAGATATGTACATTGTTGTAGCACTATCAGACCATGTTGCCTCTGGGCGACCTACACTTAGAGATATCACTCTTGAACGGCTTGTTTATGCTATGACGTTTATATATTTCCTGATAATTATGTTTATTCTGATGAGAACATTAACAATTTCGGGAATATTTATTTTTAGCTACTTGCATTTGAGTTTTTTATATACCCAGTGTATTTTTAAGAACATAAGAACTTTGATAATCCATAATAATTAATATATTTCCATAATTACTAGGGTATTAAAGTATAAAGATTGGCTGTGACGTCAAAATTAACGTTTACCGGTCGTCCGGCTGGCCGGGATGCATTTAGGCAAAACGTACTACGTATTAACCATAGCGCAAAAATATGCTGTTTTGATTGGTCCGCGACTAAACGCGGTACGTTTTGTCTAGATAGGATCGAAAGCAGGTACGATTGCCCTCACATGAGTCTTGAATTTGCGTCCTGCGTTGCTGGGCTTGAGAAGCCCGAATACTACCTTATGCCCGAATGCCATTAGGTAGTAAGTAAGGTAGCTTATTGAGAAAGATAACTGATAAAAACTTATATAAATTGAATAAAAGAAACAAAAAATAATTAGTACCTTAATGCAGAGAATCATGCCTTTTGGCATGAGGTACATTATTGTTCACGTTACTTCCCAAATTATATTTTCTAATTAATGACTTCATTAGAAGCTGAGCGACCAGTGGGCATTCGTTTGGTTCCTCTTGTGACTCCAGGATTTCTTCTGGCTATTGTAGTGGGTTGCACACGAATGGCTGATCCATGGCATGTCCGAACAGGAATATGATACCCAACTGCTGAGAAAAGTATCCCAGTTGTTCCGAGTTCTAATATTTTTTAGTTTCAATAAACATTTGTCGATGACTCCTTCAGAGGAATCAAATTGTTCGTGATTGACTTTATGTAGGTCTAAAAATTGTTTGAATTTATCGTCAACAGACCCTGTAGATGGCGTATTTTGCTCAGGTGAATTATTTGGCAAACAATCTGTTACAGGGGTATCATTTAGAGAAGAATTAATGCCAGAGTTTGCTCGATACTTTTATTTTGTAAAAGAGTATAAAACTCTGGAGGGTTTGAACAGCCAATTGGAACGCGTCCATTTCTAATTCTATTTTATCAGTATGGTAATTTATTGCTTCCGTGATTCCCAGACCCTCATTGAAATATTTTAGAATTAGGTCTCTTGCACTAGAAGAAGGGCGCAAAGCAGTCAAGGCATCAGCGCTGTTTAATGAGTGATTATGATTGTTTTGTATTGTCATTATTCCCGGTAAACCATCCTAAAACATACATTTCGTTTCTATGCTCTTTTCCCTACATACTGTTAGGTTTAAAATCTTTAACCTACCTTTATTTGCGTATGCCTTTTCCTTGTTTCTTCAGTGGTTACTTTAACAACAATTGAAACCAAAGTTTCTCAAGTAAGATTTTTTAGATTTTTTGTCCGTGGTTACTTTTTTAAAGGAACTATTATTGCAAACACAATCTTTTCTGAAAATAAAAAAGAATGAATAGAGCCGAATAATAATTAAAAATCACATACAATCAATTAAAAGAATACTTAGGTTATTTTCTCGGGATTTTGTTCTTGTACTAATACAAAATTTCTGAATGCTTCTACTTATCAAGTACCTACATAAGTAAATGCGGTAAGCTCTAATATGCGACGCATGCTAAATTTCAGGGGTGTTTTGTAACTTTTGAACCTTATTAAATTACTAAGAATTTTGAATCAAACCGATCCAAGCCCTGTTAAATCCAACTAAATAACAAAACCGCGAAAACCAACGCATAACCGAAAACTTAGAACAGAGACAAAAATTGACAACGCTACTTACCTTAGTAATATTTTTTTATGGTGGCTTTGTCCGACGTACAATCCACGACGTTGAAGTTAGTTGCAAAAAGAGCTCAATCCATTTGTCGAAATCTTCTTTGCTACCGACGCGACGTTGGAGTGAAGAGTAATTTAGCCGTTGTCCTTATTTACGACTCTATAGATAAATTCTTGTGGCAATAATGTATCTATTTCCATATTCAGTAATTTTAATCAGGTACAAGCAAACAAAATTGATAACGAGATGCACACGCCATTAATCAACAGGACATAATAACTACTGGCGTAAAATGCGTAAATATATTGAAATCTAGTTGAAAATCGCAAAATGCGCTGCACATCTATTGCTCTCTCTTTTCTGCTGAATGCGTTCTTGTTCTGTTTCATCGGCATCTACTTCGAGCTGGCCGCCTGTAATATGAGGGCAATCCGTACCTGCTTTCGACCATATCTAGACAAAACGTACCGCGTTTAGTCGCGGACCAATCAAAACTGCATATTTTTGCGCTATAGTTAATAAGTAGTACGTTTTGCCTAAATGCGGCCGGGATGATCGTATGATTTGCATGCGATGTTCACGGCATGCCATAAGTGAGGGAGAAAGAGAAGTTCGATGTTCTATTATTGTGTTATTTAGAGAACCGCCCAATACAAGAAAGAAACTATTTTAGGGTTTTTTTTAGAAAAAGGAATTATAAATATTTTTTGTGTGAGTGTGTTGGCCTTGGAAGCGTAGTCTATTAGCCAGACTTAAGTGCAATCAAATTCAAATCAACAGATCTTTTTTCTTCATATTTTTTTATTTCCTTATAAAATAAATCAATTGGTTTACTTTTATTAGTACAAACATTACATAAGTACTAAATTTGTTTATTATACGTGGTTATACTATGCAACCACCAAGATGCAAAGGGTTAATTATAATGAATTTTTTTTCAAATGTAAAAAAAATAAAAAAATGTATAAAAAAAATATTCAAAGAACAGATTTTGCTGGAAAATATTGAATAGTGCATAATTAATTCGTAATGTAGAAAACCTAAAACATAGAAAACCTAAAACATGATATGTTTGATACTAATAAATATTAGAAACTCAGTGTTAGTACTTTTTAAGCTTTCAATCTGCCTACTCCTCAAAGAGTACTCAGTAAAATCTAAATTTTTCATAGAATTTTGTAGGAAATTTTATTTTGAAAAAGTTTTATTTGAATCTATTTTTCGAAAAAATACTTCTTTTTTGAGTTATTGACAGTTTGGTTGCACGATTGAGTTAAAAAGTTTGCTTCTTCCATCTTTTTATGTCTAGCTTGTCTGGACTATAATGAATTTTGTCTGATTTGTCCTTAAACATACATCATGTGTCCGACATAAATATCAAACTCATACGCATCTTCTGGCATCTATGTAAACGTCATAGACAAAATAATTACTGTTTTCATCTCATATAGAAATTATAAAGCGCCAATGCATCTAACTAACGAAACATATTTTATTTTATAATTTATGTGTGGTTTTCTTTAACTTATTTTTCTACATGTTAAGTAAGTATTAAAAGAAATATATTTAAGTACTTAAAAAGAATCAATGTAATATAAAAAATATCATTTCTAGTACATAAAACTGTAGTCCTTACCTTAGCGTGTAGGAATATAGCGATGATACTTAATTATTGATTACCTTAAAAATTATACCCCTATCTAAAGGATAAAATCAAGAATTTACAACGAGCGACTTGTTTTCGATAGCATGCAAGAGTGCATGCTATCGAAAACAAGTGTTCGAGTATCAACGACTGCTGATTGATAGTCGACTTAAACAGGAAAAACTTAACCGCCAATCTCTGAGTCCTTGCAAATACCCCGCATCATGTATTTGTCCTCTCCTGACAAATACACAGTGTCCTGAATTCCGCTGATCGATTCTGTGCCTCGGCGGGTTTAAATTTCGTTTAATTTTCCGTTTTCGCTTAATTACACTGTTTACGCGATACACAATAAGACTCCCAAATAAACCGGAGGCGCATTTTTCAGTAAATTCAGTTAATTATAAACTCTGTCTTTTGTCTACTACTGAAGATTGCCCCATCAATTTCCAGTCGATACCTCGTCAGATTGTTTTAGGAAAGGGAGCGGCGGAGGATACTGCGATTTCATTATTCCAACTATTCGATCTTTAAGAGAGGTGGGCGTTGGTAACATTCGATTGTTTTAATTACTAGTGGAGATGTACTACTGTCCTACTTTTTCACTCTCCTTATAGTATTGTGTTACTACCGTAAGACAATATTATAAGTAGAGAATAATTCCTTCAGGCAACGGTAGAAGGGTGTCTTGGTTCAAGAGAGCCATGAGCTTGCATGGATGTGAAGAGTTCTGATTTGAAATTGATACTTTGTTGGATTTGGATGATTCAATGCCGGCGTTCAAAGTTTCTATCAAATTGCTCATCAGAGTCTGCGTCATACTCATGAGTAACATTTGATTACTAAGTTTCTTTGAGGGTGTACCTGTCCCAAAGGGCATACATCCAAATACAAAATATCCGTAAATATAACGGTAAGGCCTGTAGGTATCACAGAACTCAAGTACTTTAGCTTCATTTTCAAATTCAAAATTGCATACATTGTATATATCACTGTCGTATTTTTCATCATACTCGGTCCATCCCTCGACATTGAAATTACCATGGATCTTCGGTCATGTCATTATTGACATTTTAGATCTCTTTTATGGAGAAGTGTATTGTCAGATGCTTCCATTCTCCTTGGTCTGTCCCAAATGATACCCTTCGAAATTCATGGTAGGAACCAAAGTGCTTAATAACTTAAGTTTCACTTTCATATAGAAAACTTGCATCACCTTGATAACAAAAAGGTATACCGTTAGATTTTTCCATTCTTCTTGACCTGTCCAAAGGGTACTGTTCGAAATTGAGAGTACTCAGAGATCATTGACACTAAGTTACTCAGTTTCAATTTCAAATAGAAAATTTGTATCGCATTTACAAAAGGTATACCGTCAGATACATTTCCATTCATCTTTATTTATCCCAAAAGGTACTCTTAGAAATTAAAAGTACACAGAGATCGAGAGGAACCAAGCAACTCAATATTTCAGTTTCACTTTCAAATAGACAATTTGTTGCCAAATTGTAGAGACAATCAACATAGGAAGATGACAGTTTATATTTTTTAGCTTCAGTCACAAAATACTCATATACGTAGATTCAATATTTCCTCAAAATTTTTAATGTTGTCATAACTTATTTATAGCCTACTGAGAATAATATCCTACAGGTGTCAAGAGTATTTGGAACCAATAATTAATTCTCATTTTATATTATTATGAAAAATTCTTATAAAAAAAGATATCTTCACTATTTATATCTCTTGAATCTCCATCTAGACACTTCTTGGGTTTTTTTAAACCATAACGACTTTTACCTACTCGTACTGAAGACAAAAATTGCCATACCTAAGTTTTGCTGTTAGTTCATGTGATTTTTTACATTCTCCTCTTCTTCTTACTTTTGGTACAGAACTTACAATAGACCAACTAAAATATTATGACAGAAGTTGATAACTTAATAACATATATAAATAAAATTTTCTTTAGACATCTCATATAATGTGTATGCTGTACTATATTAGTAAAAAAAACAATTAATAAATACCTACAAATACCTTGAATATTCAAAAAATATCTAAAAATATAAGTATCTATTTTTAACGCTATTTCTAACATACATTTTTGTGTATATTGTAGAGAAAACATGTGGTATATTTTTGTAACGAAGTTTCATGTATTTTTATTTTTATTAATTCCGTTTTGAATATAAGTATAGATATTTGTACAGGGCGTTTCACTTGACACACTAAATGATTAGGTTTATACAAAAGTTTAAAATTTCAAAGGTTTTATATACAACGTGTCCCACTCATGGAGCCACCCGCATATCTCGCACACCTAATCGCCGAATAATTTGAAATTTGTGTGGTGAATATATAGGTACCTATAAAGTGAGTCTTTAGATGTAACCACATTGGACTGTAGCCAGAGGCGCTCGATTCTATGATACAAAAACGGGGTTGATTTAAAAAAGTATTAGCGATTATTTTAGAGAAAAACTAGTAAGATGTGTTTGATCAGCACCTTTAGAAACCCCTTTGTACAAGATTGCATAGTGTCATCGAAGGTATGTACCAAGGTGTTTGAGATAGGGGCCGTAAAAACATTTTTTTTTCAACTCAAAATAATGTATATCTATAAAACGGATCTTCATATGAAAAAAAATCTATTCTCTATTTTTTGTTATAAATAATGTATTATACTAGTATGAAATGATTCTAGAACAAATTTACTATTTATTTAATAAGGCAAAAAAATATAATTTGTACATACCTAAAGTCCATACCATCAATGTTGGCGTGCACATGATCAACAGAATTTTCAAATGTCAAATCAGTTCAAGGCCATACAATATATTATCCAGTTTATCTATAATCTATGCAAATAAAACGCACCAATGTAATTCGCATGTATTTGCTTCGTGGAGTCACTGATCACGTGCACGCCAACAGTGATGGTATGGACTTTTTTACCATGTCTCTAACAAATAATCTTCAATAAAGACCTAAGTAAGCCACGAAAACAAAAGTTATTGCAAGTGTCAATGTATTATTGAACGTCAATAAGTTAATGAATGCTGGTTTAATGTTACATAATAAATTAACTGAATTTTTGAAGTGGATAACTCTTTAGTCGCATGAGAATGGAAGGTCGCGTCACGACATATTTTCTAACATTTTCGTCTCGCAAGTGAGATACAGCATATGACAGATATGAGGGAGATAGAGAGAAACAGAGATAGCGAATGCAGCTTTGACTAGGGCAACGATCCCCCACAAGTGTTTGTTCTAAAGCGGAGAGCAATTTTGATATAATTTATAAACGATCGTTACAGAATCGGAATTAACCAGAATACGATATTACTTGTGCATATCCTGCTGGATATATCTGGATTGGGCTTTCGAATCTGATCCAAATGGATGATGATCTTTTTATGGAGGATGCGTCCTTGCCACTACTTCACTTTCTTCGTGAGAAATTCGGTTTAGATAATATATGAATAACGACCAGAACTTTTCCACTACTAAATCGAACAACGATTGATGCTATATTGATGCTTTATTGATTGATGCTATATAGATCGAGAAATCTATACCATTTAGAAACACGAACATATGTGTCACACTTCAGTTACCATAGAGCCAATATATCTCTCTCCCTCTATCTCTCTATCTCTCTCACTCTCACTCTCTCAACGAGTAGGTAAAGAAGTATTCACTTCGATCACGTGTGCTGCATGCAAAATATGCATGCAGCAGAATTTTTTTTATGCTAATGGTTCGGCGGTTATCAATGCAAGAATCAGTGTAATTGGTTCGTTTAGTCGGAGATAATTAAAGATCATATAGAAAATGAATTCATATAGAAATGAATGGTCAATGAAATGATCATATAGCTGCTGATGAATTTAATTTGCGGCATCCTGATCACTGAAAGGACCAGATTATTGGGCCGATTATACGTTCCGACATCGAATGGAGAAACGTATTTAAATTTGTGGCAGCGATAAATTCGAACCATTTCTTAATAACTTCAAGATGTCAGAATAGGCATTATCAATTTGATGGTGACCCGTCTCGTTGTAAGTGGTTGGTAAGATAATTTTCCAGGTACATGGATAGGTTTAAGAAGTCAAGTGCATGAGTTTTCCCCGTGGTCTCCGGACCTGACATCACTTCATTTCTATTTGTGGGGTCAACTAAAAAAATATAGTGTGTAAGAACAGACCCCATAGCCAAGATGAGTGAGTTAATGATCAGGATTAGACAGGCATGTGTTGAAATCAATCCAGCTGAGAACAGAAAAGTTGTAAGCTTACATGGCTGAAAACGGAATGGGGCAATGTATTCGGAATGATGGTGGTTACATAGAAACCCAAAAAAATTAATTAAATTATTTGTTAGAAATAATGTATGGTAGGTACGTATAAATTAGAATTTTGTCGTAGAATCATTTTATTCCATTCACTAGTACAATACATTATTCTGAAAAGAAAATAAATAATACATTTTTTTCATATGAGAATCCGTTTTACAGATACAAATTATCCGAACCGAGTGCCTCTGATTACAGTCGAAAGACTCACTTTATAGGTATATATTCACCACCAAAATTTCAAAATATTTGGATATCAAGTGAGCGAGATATGAGGGTGACTCCATGAAAAATGGGAAACATGGAATACTGATTCTAAAGGCATTACTTTTAACCGGGACACCAAAATGATTGCACCAGAAATAGACTTATTTTAATGTGTCACTGTGGCGCGTCCTTTCCCTGTAAGATAAAATATTTTTAAATGTTATTTTATAGAGAATATAGCCATTAAGTATTGTAACTGTTCACTGTCATCTTATTAGACCTAACCAAAGAATTACCACATAGGTATCTACTTAAGTTCGTGTAAAAATGTTACTGTAAAGTCTAATTGTATAAAATATTTTTAATTTACTAAACTTAAAAGCGACAATCCAAAGTAGCGTAAGACATGAATTAAATCAGCCCCAATCAAATTAACGTTTCTGAAATTTCTCTGATATTAAAAGGGGGATTTGTCGGATGGCCTATATATTGCAATTCAGTGTCAATACGTGTTCGATATTAAAAATGACAGACTGAAAATCAGTTAATTCTGATTTCATGAATAATTCTTCAGCCTATGAATATTTAAATTCTGGATAGGAAAGTTTCCCGTTTTGCCAAAACATGGTTATATGTATACACTTTATATAGTATAGATATAATTTTAATATCTCGTGACATTTCATGCCGCATGGGATGATTTGATTAAAAATAATTTTAAAAAACCATCAATATTGGCTGCAGGGCATTCACTCATGCACTGATTTAATTAAAAGTGATTTATGTTACATTTGATAATATTTAAAAAATGTGACAAGTCACTTTGATTTGTCAATATGTCTGTAACTATTCCAGTATTCAGAACCCATTGTAACCTGCTTTTATTTTTTTACGTATCTCATTAATTTGCATGCCTACCTCACCTAAAACATTCTAAAATTTTAGTACATTTTTTAAAGCTGAAATTTGTTGCCCATTAAATTATATTGCAAATTCTCGTGGTACGACTCAAATTGAACAAGGAGCTAATATTTTTGGAGAGACGCAAACAAAAACGCAACAAGTTAATATTTAACACTCGAAGTAGTTTCCACAGATACCAAAACACTTTTACTTCGCTCGACGCGCGTTTATCAAACCAAGTTGGCATCAACCGGACGCGATTAAAACTTAGTTTTAATCGTCTCCGGATGCTGCCAACTTGGTTGGCGAATCGCGCGTCGAGCGATGTAAAAGTGTTTTGGTGTTTGTGGAAACTACTTCGAGCGTTATCATTACATCAAAGGTTCAAACCCTAACCAAGTTAATATTTGGTAAAATTTAAGGTCTCATAACTTTTTTAATTTAAGTTCAATTTTCATATTTTTTTTGAAAACTATAGATAAAATGATCAATTTCAAGTTGCATATCCAATATTTTGTTATATACTTGCGTTTTAGTCATTATACAGGGTTAATTAAAATGTTGTTGTAGAACCCTAATTTTGAAGCACCCTGTGGAATACTTTCATTACCAATTTATTACAATATACCAATATGTTTGAAGAACCACACCTTTCCTACATTTGGTATTTTAGTTCATGCCTTTAGGTGTTTTGGTTCATTTTTTAGAGCCAAATTAACTTTCACCAAGAGTTTACTTTAAGAAAAGTAATTTTTTGTTGAGGAGGCTTTGCTCATTATTACGCTAATGTCAGTTTGACAGTGCTTTTTTTTTAACAAGACCTGTTGTATTCCTACCATTAAGTGTGGAAAATTGCGCAAAAGCTGTTGCTCTTGTTGAAGATGCTCGTAATTATGAATATGTTGCAAGAATCCTTCATGTTCATCTCTCTACCATAAAAAAGTAGTCGAACGTTTTAGACAAACTGGCAGAAATAAGCGTAGGACTGGTAATGACACAAAACAAAAAACTACTGCTGTTGATAACAGCTTTTTTCAAGTACAAACTTTGCGGGACCGTCATTTAACGTCAGTAAAGACAATAAATCAACTCCAGGAGGTCCATTGAATAAATATTAATATGTGGACAGTTCGCAGAAGACTCAAAGACTTTGATTTGAAAGCTTGAAGACCAGCAACTGGACCCAAATTGGTTCTGCGTCACCGCGTAGCTAGACTGCAATTTGCCAATGAACATTTGCATTGGAACTTACGGCAAAGGAACAATGTTTTTTTTAGTGACGAATCCAAATTCTGCTTCTCCAGATTCTCCAGATGAACGGAAAAGAGTATCGAGAAGTAGCGGATAAAGATTTGCAGAGTGTGCGTTCAGTCCCCGCTTGAGCTATGGAGGACGTCAGTAGTGATGTGGGCAGGAATAACCCGAGAGGCCTGCACTGAGTTAGTGGTCATCGATGGATCCTTGACGGCGCACCGATATATTGAGGAGATATCAACCAATTACGTTGTACCTTTTAGTCGATTTATCGGCGATCGCTTTATCCTAATGTAGGATAATGCGCCGCCGCGTACATCAATGTGTATCACACGATACGTCGCAGAAGTTGATATTAACAAAATGAACTGGCCAGTATGTTCGCCTGATCTCAACCCCATAGAGCATGTGTGGGACACGCTTGGTAAACGAGGAAGATAACGCGAAGTACGGCTACGGTAAATTAGCTTCGTTTAGCCCTTCAGGAGGAATGGCAAAATATCCCTCAAGGTTATATTCGTAACCTGATTGACACTATGAACCGACGTATGCAGGCAGTTATAAGAGCTAGAGGTGGCAATACAAAATATTAACCTTAATTTATTGTAAAAAGTACGTTTCTTTAGGATAGTGAAGTTACAGTTGTACTGGATTGTTCTGAAGTTTTGATTTTAAATGTTGCATAATTGCTTATGAAAACCAAACAAAATATTGTTGAATTTTTATTTCATTTTCATGAAGGAAAGGCATGGTTCCCACAAAAATGTATTTGTGTGGCATTTTGCAAGAATTTGGTTATGAATTTATTATATGAAATTATTTATTTAAAAACTGTTGTTGACAAGTTGATTTTGCTCTGAAAAATAAATTAATACACATAAAGACATAAATTGAAAAACAAAATGTAATTTTGCAAGAAATTATTCCTCAGGGTGTTTTAAAATTAGGGTTCTACAACAACATTTTAGTTATGATGTATGATGAATAAAACGCAAGCATATAACAAAATACTGTATATGCAAGTTGAAATTGATCATTTTATCTACAGTTTTCTAAAAAATATATAAAAATTACTTAATTAACTAAAAAAAAAATTAACTTAAAAAAAAGTTGTGATCTATATATAAATTTATTTTAATTTAAATGTTTGATGTACGAAGGTGGTTATTTATTGAAGGGAGTTATATTGAATAACAGTTGCTTGCATTAATTTTACTAAGTAATTTATAAGTTTATCTGTAATATTTTCTATAACAACCATTGTATATTAAACATTTAAAATGAAAAACAACAAAGTGTTTTACTAAATTTGTAGTAACAGTGTACCTCATTTTACTTGGTAGTAACGGACACCCTGTACATGTAAACTCAAACGAAAGCACATTTTTATGGGTTTATACGCAAGCAGACGTTTTTGCGAGGAATACTTTTTTTTCGTAAAATGATAAATAACAAAAATTTTCTATCTTTTTAACCACACCGTGAACATACAGGAAACTTTTTTATTTGTTGTTTTACGGGAAAATTATTTTTCACAAATTATCTGCTTGTGTTTAAATCCACAAAAATGTACTTTAATTTACATTTACATATACAGTGTGTCCGTGACAACTAAGTTTAAATGATACCTTTTACCTGCAAAATTTAGTAAAACACTTTGTTTTTATTCAGTTTAATTGTTTAATGTACAAAGGTGGTTATTTATTGGAGGGTTATATTGAATAACAATTGATTTATTAATTTTATTAAATAATTTATAAACCGATATGTAATATTTTTTAAATTCAATCAGCTATATAGTAACATTTTATTTGAGATTGTTTATAAGAAAAATTATAAAATCTCGCTTTCGGTATCATCTAATTTGAATCAGGTAACCACCGTTGTATATTAAAAATATGAAATAAATAACAACAAAGAGTGTTACTAAATATTGTGGAAATACGTTACCTCATTTTTATTTATTTGGTAGCGACGGACACCCTGTATATGTAAACTCAAACTAAAGTACATTTTTATGGGTTTAAACACATGCAAAATTCTTTGTGAAGAATTCTCTTTTGTCGTAAAATGGCAAATAAAAAGTTGTCTCTCTCTTCAGCCTCATCCGTACTACTCATTTGACTTATATAGTTTCTCGTGCACAGACGGCATCCTTGCTTGTACCCAAAACTAGTATTTCCTTCATTCCGGAAGTTTTATATGATATGTATTTTACTCACAATCGGTTAGTAATTTATGGATTTCTAACCTTTGAAGTAATCGGGAAGCGACTTATTACTTACTTTACTTTCTCAGCTAGCCGGGAAAGTACTTTCCCGGCTAGCATCTGTCACTTTTCTTACCTGGAAATGTCAATGTCATTTTTGATTAAAAGATGGTTTAGAAAGAATAGAATCCACTCAACATTTATTTAATTCAGAAACAACAACAACAATAACAAAAAGAAAACTATTTGGAATTATAAATATTAATAGTTACATTGGAATTATGAATACTATTAACGGTTAAAGTAGGACCGTGTTGCTCAAAATTATGAGTTTCAGAAATAGATGAAGACGCCGACGTTTCTGGATTTTCTACATGAGACAACATATTAGCAATTTTTATTTGTCCATGTAATGAATTCTCCACATATCCCTCTGCTACGGTGTTGGATTTCCAACCCCCCAACTTTTTCAACATTTTCTGTTAACATTTTCCAGCTTTAAATAAGTTGCTATTTTTTGGGAAAACTTCCTATAGCATTATGCCCAAAAGGCTGTCGTGTAATTTTACCAAATCTAATTTGTAAAAAAAATCTATCAGAGTCAATGTTATTACGAAGGTCACAGTATTGCTTTATTATATTTATCCATTCCGATTTTGTAATTACAAATGTACGGGAAGAGTAGGTTTTTGTGACAGGAATCACTATTATAATTCGATTTTCTAAAATATCCAGGTCACTTATTTTCATTTTTAAAAGTTCATCGCACCTACAGGCTCCGGAAATGCCAATAATTAAAGCAACCTAAAAAAATTTAATATAACATATATTTAATATGCACTAAATAAATTAAAATTACCTTTTGAGGAAGATATTCTATCGGGGCATTGTTTAAAAATGTATCGATGTCTGCTTCAGAAAAAACACTGGACTTTTTAGCTTGATATCCCACATTCTTCCTTTTCAAAAATGCCTTCAATTTTGCGTAATTACTAATATCAACATTATGCCTAAAGTTTAATACTGCTCGCAACATCGAATATCTTGACCATAATGTGGAGGCTTTACTTTGTTTGCTTATTTCACAAAAATAAGCAAGAAGTACCGTCTCAGAGGTATGCTGCACACCTTTAGCCACGCACCATTTACTGTATAGTTCATAGGTGTTTTCATACATCTCCCTGCTTTTTTCAGGAATTATTCCTTCAGTAGCTCTCTCTGCAGCTACCCGCACTTCTGGTGGCGTACATTCAAATTCACTATCAGACATTTTTGTAAAATAAACACAATTTGATTATATGTACAATTAATGGCGTCGTGTATCGCCTAAATGTCAGATTCAACAAACTTGTTTTGTTACCTAGCAACGATCTCACAGGTTACTTAAAATAATTCATCTTATCACATAATGAAAATGGATCAGATATTTGAAACGAAATTATTATTGGTAGATTGTGAGTATTAGAAATCCATAAACTACTAACCGATTGTGAGTAAAATAGTATACAAACCTCGCGGGAACTCATTCTAGCCTCGCGTCTGTAGTTTACCTCGGTGCTTCGCACCTCGGTAAACTACCTTGCCGCTCGGCTGAAATAGAGTACTTTCCCGCTCGGTATGTAATGTACTATTATTCCAAATAAAACCCCCAAAGCAAAATGTACTTTAGCTATTTCAGAACATGTTGTACATATATTAATTTTTCTCGATATGTGATGTGTAAAAAGTAACCTTAGTCTTTGAAGCAATAAAAAAAGTATTTCCGTAACTTGTAAGTGTAAAAAGTAATTTTCTAATGTTCCATAATATCCGAAGACAAAAACAAATATATGTTTTTAAACTTTACCGCCCGACTTTTATTCCCCTTCCTCCAGAAATAATAGTAATGAAGACCACCGGAGTTGCAAAAAGTAATTAGACCTTCATGAAATTATTCCTTAACTCTGTTTCAAAGTAATCAAAAAGCTGTTAACATTAAAACGAAGTAAAATTAAAAAGGAGCCCCTGGTGACGGTGTCGATGCCGGATATCCCCAAGGATGGCGCGAGTTTGGAAGATGCCGGGGTCCATTACGATGTCTTTGCGGAGCGGTCGTAGAACGCCCATAATGCAATTAGACGCCGAATTAAGCATTAGTGGTGTTCTGAGGGCGTTTTAAGTTCAGTGCTTTTGAACGGTTTCTTTATCAACTTCTGTGCCCTCGGATACAAAGGCATGCGGAATATTAATAGTTTTCCTTCTGCATTTTGCAGCGGAACCATTATTTTTTTTATTTATTATTTACACATCATCGCCCAGTCGCCAGGCAGTTTTACCTTGCAAAAGGTGGTGTAGTAATATATTTTTATGTTGTTAGGCCTTCATAAAAAATTGTTAAAAAAAAATTAACACTCGGAGTAGTTTCCACAAACACCAAAACACTTTCACTTCGCTCGACGCGCGTTTCGCCAACCAAGATGGCATCATCCGGAGACGATTAAAACTGATCTTAAACTACAAAATCTACCATATTTAAACTATTTTCATGGTGACGTCACTAATGATATCACCGTGAAATTTACGGGTGACTAATCACGCTTCAATGATCGGTTGCTAAGCAACGCGTAAAGCGGGCTATACGGTTCTGCTGAGATTTTGGATGATGTCGTGGCAGGGATTGAAAGCTCAATTCAATATCTGCCTGATTCATCCAAGGGTCTCGTCAGAGTGGCTTGCAAGAACCAAATTTCTAAAAATATAATGAATAACGTAGACAATAGAAAGTCATGCTCAAAGAATCCTAGAAAGACTATCAAAAGATTGCGCGAGAAAGACTGTTTTTATTTAAAAGCAGATAAAGGTAATAAGGTTGTTATTTTAGATAAAGAGGACTATTATGAACGGGTAAACAACCTAATTAGTAATGGTCCTTATAAATAACTTACTAGAAACCCTTTACCAATGACCACTGAAATAAAAAATTTCCTCTAATCATGTTACAACCTTATTACTCCACCTGTTAAGAATAGGTTACGTGTATCTAACCCTACTGTACCTAGATTGTATTGTCTACCAAAAATTCATAAGCCAGGGAAGTCGGTGCGTCCAATAGTATCGTCTATTGGATCTCCGACTTACCACTTATCAAAATGGTTGACTAAGGAATTTGAAAGTTTGCCCATTGCACAGCCTAGTTTTTCAGTTAAAAATTCGAATGATTTCATTGATAAGGTCAAGAATATTCAATTGCAAGAGGGTGAAATTTTGATATCCTTTGATGTTTGTTGGGTGTAGCAATTCCACAGACCTTGGACTATCTTGAGGATTTACTCGAATTAAACAACTATAGAAAAGAAGTAATAGAAGAATATATGAACCTTACAAAACTTTGTATGAAGCAGAATTGCTTCCGTTTCAATGACAAGTTCTATGAACAACATGAAGGAACGGGTAACTGTTTATCGCCTTTCATTGCTAATGTCTTCATGAGTCGATTTGAAACTGAAGCAAAAGAATAATTCGAGTATTTTCCTAGGATTTGGCTGAGGTATATGGATGACATTTTTACCGTGTTTGACACTAAGATTGCGGATGTAGAAAACATCATTTCCAAATTAAATAGTCGTTTCACTTTACACTTCAAAGTTTACATATAAACTAGGAAATAATGGAAAACTAAAGATATCGCTTTGAGTAACGGTTATCTTAGAGATATAGTTGAAAAACTAATTATGAAGCGTAAATTTAAGGACACACTTCGTAATTCTACGACCTTTTAAAAGGATATAGATACTCCAAAATATGTATCCATCCCCTACGAACCCCGGTTTACTCGTGGTTTGAGTAAGGTCTTCAAAAACGTGGGTATAACAGCGATTCATTCGTCGAGTAATAAATTACAACAACTTTTAGACAATCCAAAGGATAAAATTGTTCCAAATGAGAGGTCTGGGATTTACGAAATTAGTTGTAATGATTGTGATCGAAAATATGTTGGACAAACGAGACGATCAATTAACACCAGATTTAAAGAGCATATGGCTCATCTAAAATATGGATTGAACAGATAAGTCTAGTGTTGCACAACATGCTTTTGACAACAATCATAGAATAGATATTAGTAATTTAAGATTAGTTAAGAAATAGGTAAAGAATAGATATTAGTAATTTAGAAATGTGACCAATAATAGACAGTTGGATGCATTTGAGAGCATGTAAAATGTAAAAGTAGTATGAATAGCGACAAGGGACCTATACCGGATAGCCCGCTTTACGCGTTGCTTAGCAACCGATCATTGAAGCGTGATTAGTCAGGCGTAAATTTCACGGTGATATCCCTAGTGACATCACCATGAAAATAGTATAAATATGGTAGATTTTGTAGTTTAAAATTAGTTTTAATCGTCTCCGGATGATGCCAACTTGGTTGGCGAAACGCGCGTCGAGCGAAGTGAAAGTGTTTTGGTGTTTGTGGAAACTACGCCGAGTGTTATCCGAGTGATAGTTACATACATCAAAGGTTCCAGCCCTATCCAGTAAAAAAAATTGTAATGCCTCAGCAGATAAACGCAAAATAAAACGCTACACACTCACTAAACTTAAATCTACTTCCCAAGAAATATTCCGCATAAAATATAACTTTGCGCAGACTGTATCGATACAAATGGTTTACTATAAAACTCGCACGGTACACGAAAGAAATACTTTGATCTGTTTGATTTACGACTACGTACTGCAATGAATCAAACGTGTTCTAGACATTCTATCTAAAAAACGATTTTCATTTTCCTTGTTCAATCCAGCCTCCGTTCTGATAAGAGGTCTGTACATAACAATACCGTCTGTACACAGCCCCGCAGTGGATATAAATGATGGGAGCTGCAGTTAGATGATCCTGAGGAGTAGCGACATCATCACTTTATTTGCTAGGTCGTATGCGCTACATTTGCTAGGTCTTATGATAATAAATTCAACATAATATTGCGTGTTCATAGCTTGTCACTGCATACACATTATCTCTAGTGATACAGAATAAATAGTATACGGGGGATATGGTTGGGTTTAGCGTTTGAAAACTTCTTTTTTATATATACATACAGATGATTTTACATATTGTCGCTGCGAATCCAAAAACCGTTATGTGCATTTTTTTGTCAAAATACGATATGTATCCTAATAAAAGTGAAGGTCATTATCCGTCGATTAAAAAACAGCTATGTGTGAAAATACTACACATTTTGTTGTTAGAAGCGAAAATATACATGACGCTATGTGCAAATTGATAAATCAATTTTAAAAATTATCTTGGTCTTTGAAAGGAGGTATTTTGATGTGGGTCCCATTTCAGTTTTATTGGCATTGGACCATGAATTCCGAAGATATACCGGGAAACTCACCAGATATACCAGAACAAATGGCGAATGAACCGATCACAACCCTATTCTATAGATGTTTAATTTGCTTGGAAGGAAAGATTATATCGAATTTTGAGGTGATAATGATATTTATTATAAAATCATGTGATTATATTCGTGTTTTACAATAACACTTGCAAGTAAAATTTCTTAGAAATTACCTGTACTATATATCTTAAAAACTACCTCAACTATATATCTTAGAACTACAAATTTATGTGAGATATCAATATCCTGGGCGAACAAAGAAATATTGCGCAAATTTGCAACGGGAAAATATTTCAATAAAGCATGTGGGTGGGTTGTTACCTTAGTCTCATTATGTTAATCCTTTAAAATGTTTGAGGTCACTAACACTCACAAATTAACAAACACTACACTTGTTGAACTGTTGCGATGTGATTCGGCATCTCATACTTCTCGTCCGACACCTGCAATCACCTTCTGGATGCAAAACTGATGAATAATAATATCAATGGGACAGCAATTACTTCTCCTTCGAATTATCTCAGAATTTCTCTGGCACTCTGGTGCTTTCTATTATCTGAGATTTTCTTGATCATGATGCTTTTCAACCCGTACGCACTTGTGTACGATGAAAAATATTTAAAATATAACTAGCAATATTTGTATTTACGGTTTTATTAATTTCTATACTTGATTTACACTTCTTATTATATTTCTTATTTTAAAATACAAAATTTATAACAATTTTTAAGAGATAACAAAAATTACGTGGCTACCTTTTGGTGCCTTAGCGTCGTCTCTTTGGTTGTTGTTTGTAGGCAAGGAAGTCTGTCTAGTGTATTTAAAACAATGCACTGCTTTCTGGTTACTACCCCTGCTTTTAACACAACATATATTAATCTACCAATCACATGAATTCATGATTTATGTTTTTAATAATTCCACAACAGATATTGCTCAAACCTTATTACTACACATATTTTTAATCAGTATACATGTTTATGGTACAAGTGCATCAGACGTATGGAACGTCTGATGCACTTGTACCTCCATTTTGAACCATCTCCCTCACTATCTTAAATACGTTTTTCTTCGAGGCTATAAAAGCATTATAATCTCGTTAACTACTTTTTGTGTATTTGCATGGCAATATTACTGAATTTAGACTTACTTTATTATAACTATATATGTGATAAATTACTAGGTTATATGTCGAAGCTATTTATATGCTCGTTTCAATTTTTGTATTAATTTTAACTGAGTTATTACTGAAAATAGATTTCACTTTACAGTCATATGTCTGATACCGTATTAATGCTCCGCGTTTTTGTTTTCGATTATGCTTTCTTGGGAACTAATTTGTGATTATGGCAATGAATTTTAGACGATTTTCTTTGCTGTATTCTCCTTTTCTCAATATATATATACATATATATATATATATATATATATATATATATATATATATATATATATATATATATATATATATATATATATATATATATATATATATATATATATATATATATATATATATATAGTTAAGTTATATAAGTTATATAAGTTCTTTCGCCTTTATTGAGGCTCTTCAGAATGATGTACTATTTATTTAATTGGTAGTTTATGCTTGAATTTATCATCAACACTTACCATTCTCACAGTGACACTTTCTGACATGTGACATTAGTTTTGAGAGAGAACTCACATTAATAGAAAACGACTACCGAGTCTAATATTTATAGTTGTTCTCCCTGAACATATTGATATATAAAAGCATTAGCATACATTTATCTTGAAGATGTTAAACATAAAATGCGTAAAATCTTGTAGAATATATTAAAACAACTACTTTTCCTAGCTATATGAAAATATTAAATTACGTATAATATATGTAATTCTATTATATTATAATAGAATACATAAGCATTTAAAGAGGAAGTGATACAGAAATTGCTTGCTTGGTCAATACGAAAATCTTTTCTTGGGATCTTATGTAGGTATAACTATTTTTTCTAAATTTTTGAAAAACAATCCACTGGAAACAAAAATCTTTTATTTAACATTTGGTAATGCAGCAGCAGAATATCTAAATATTGTGTTTATACTGTTCATGTCGAAAGTTTCGGTTAAAAAATATTGTACAATTTGCATATAAACAAGTGTATAATGTCAGAATTGACACTAAAGAGAGGAGAAACATAAATGTTTAAATGAAATGAAATTTATATTCTCCTATTAAATGAGGGTTTTACGCAACATACTGTTGCTACTGTTGATAAATGGCCACTGTTGATGTTGTTACAAATGTTGCTACTGTTGATAATTAGCCAAAGTATGGTTCACAAATTAAAATAGAGGTTTGATGAAACAAGTGATGTTAACCTTTTGTACCATGGAGGGCAAAAGAAAATATTTGGAGCTGGAAAAGAAGAGATATTGATAAGAAACGTTCGTAGGAATAGGAATCAAAGTTCGAGAAATTTAGCGAGAGTTTTACCAAACGAGAGTTTTAGTCTCAAATCGCACGATAAGAAGAATGATTAATCGCAACAAGTTATAACAAGTTGTCTACAAGAGTGAATCGTGTGTTTATCCTACTTATGACATGAAAGTTTAGGGGCTGTATGAAAGTATAAGTGACATGATATAATTGAAAATGAAGGGATTTTCACCGAAAAAATGAAATTAAAAAAATTAAAAAAACGTTTTAAAAGAAACAAGGATTATTTTTGTTTTTATGCCACTGTAATTCTAATACTTTAAACGTACAATTTTTCCAGAGCTAGACCTCGAGCAAAATGCATACGGTTGCTTCCCTGTCATCGGACAGCTCGATTAGCTTGGATTCGCAATCGCTTGCATTGGAGACGAGTGGAAAATCGTCTTTTCACCGATGAGTGCAGATTTAACCTCATTTATTCTGATGGCAAAATTTTAGTGTGGCGGGAACTTAATTCTAGATATGCCGAAAAAAATATGGGAGCTCAGGAGGCTTTTGGTGGAGGAGGTACTACTGTTTAAACGGGCTGGAGTGAAGTGGAATAGTAGAGCAGAATTATTTATTATCCGCGACACCGGCATAGCTCAACGCTATAGGAACAAAGTTTTGGTTCCAACATTTAGTCCCTATGCGAATGTATGGAGAAGAATTTGTATTAATCGACAATAATGCCCGACCTCATCGGGCCCATATTGTTAACCAGATTTTGGAAGAAAACCAAGTGCGTAGGACAGAGAACGTTTGGTCTTACTTAAAATTGTTGGTAGTTTCAAGACCCAATTTACCTGAAACTCTAGAAGATCTGACTCAAGCCATTGAGAAGGAATGGGAAAACGTGCCAAAACATTACTTCAATTACCTAGTCTTAAGTAAGCCAATCAGATGCCGGGAAGTTTATAATGAATAAGGGCCTAGTCGATATTAAACTACCTCTTCCGGCTTAATTTATATTAATTATTCTAATAAAATTAAGATAGGAACTTTCAAACCATTTTCCTTTTTTTTTCTTCCATTCCTGTTTTGAGCATGATAGAAACATGATAGTCAGGCCATTTATTACCAATGAAATTTCCAAAAACGTACTAAAAACCCTATTTTTATAATCCATATTATTCAGAAGATATATGCATCTAAAATTACATTAAAATTTTGAGCAGTGTACTTAATTCTGCATAATTCGTATCCGTAGTAAAACTTTTGATTTCTTTGATTCGTATGTGTCATTATGACGTTTCAAAAAGACAAGTAGCTTTGTGTAGTGTGATATATCCACATTTTCATTTATTTGTATAGTACTTTTTGACATGGAATATGTAGACCATGTACTGGATTGGATGCCTTAAGATCTTTTGCTTAATATAATAAAATACACTATGAAAAACACTATGTATAATATGTATAGAAATATATTACCTTCTCAAAAAAATACGCTAGCGTCGTACTTTCATCAGTGCTTGGTGCGTTCTTTCTCATTCACTGTATCACTTTATATACATATTGTGACCAGCGTCAAACTACAAAACCATTATTTTTCCAGACATAAACTTTATGGCTCTTCGAACTTTATTACAAACTTCTGAGTTCCAGTTTTGCAACAAACTCAAATTGGATGTGAATATATATAAAAAACAGCATTACGTTACTTATTTAAGTAGTTCTCTCGACCCTGCAGCAACAAGCTTGTTTAATGTACACAAGAAAGTGTCAATGATTTTAATGTAAAAGCTTACAGATTCGACTAGCGAGTAGTCTGACGAGAAATGTGCTCTGATTTCATTATTGTGCCATCATATCTCCTGTTATTGAATGCTTGGAGTTCCGGCAAGCTTCCTGCACTTAAATGAGATTCGATAAGTGCATATACTTTACCTGTAATATTAGCTGATAACAAGTTTAGCAGCATTAAGAAATTAATTAAATTGCAAGTGGAGCATCGCATCTCAATGATATATTTCTCGAGCAGAACTTTGTGAGAGGCTTTCAATATTCCAGAGGGACGGAATAGGGCGAATAATAGGGAGAAGTACTAAATCAAATCCGTGAAAATAGGTACAGATTATTAATGCAAGTATAAAATATGTACTGGAGATGAAGTATCGAGGGGGTATAAAGACTGTACGCAACTTTGAAACACAGGAAGAATATCAAGGGAAGTTATATTTGCTTTAATACATCATAAATATATATATCGTTACCGTTCTTCACTACAGCTACGAAAGGTCCCCTAGGCAAATTATCTTTGGAGGCACCAATAAGTTCTTAAACTGTAGCAGACGTAAATGAAGTTTTAAAGAAATTAAAGGAGAAATTTTAGAGAAATATTCCGAGAATTTTTTAAAATGATTGCACTAAAATTGCAACTCAAATAAAAATTCGTCCCTATGACTATTATCTACTATATTTATTAACAATACGAATGTCCACTAGAATGGCAACAACCCGTTCTGCCTTTATTATGATTGTTATTTCCTCTGTTCCTCTATGTACCTAAAGTTCCCTTCTAATTATTCCATATAATTCTAATCCTGCAATATTGGCCTAGAAGTCCAAGCTCCACCTAACGACGGTACCGAAAGCGAAAGAACGGTAGAACCTATTCCGAACGAATAAATTTCGGATTCTACTAATATTAACAAGACCATAATGAGAGACCGAACGACTCCGATTATGGGGCATTACTGGACAGCTGTTAAAACTTTACTGTTTGCTTTACGGGAAACCATAAAATTAGTCATATGGTCCCGGCAAATGTTACATTTTAATAACATTAGTTTGTGATTCAAATCGCTTTCCGTGACACAGGCTGCTGTGTTTTATATTGTGTCGGTTGACGGAGACTGTAGGAAATGAAATCACAGAGGAGGGGGCTGGAAATTAATTTTAAGGTTTTACTAACATCGTAGGACGTTTCATTGTGCCATGTTGTTATTTGGAGACCTGTAGTACGTCCAGATGTCGCCGAATTATTTGCCATTATTTTTAATTACTCCATTGTTTTACTGTAAGTCCCTGCGTTTGTTGGATAGCATCATAGCAGCAAGATTTTATTGGATTTTCCGATCTCTGATCACAGGCTTGAATTTGGAAAAAATTAACATATATATACATAAATATATATATATATATATATATATATATATATATATATATATATATATATATATATATATATATATATATATATATTATATATATATAATATATATATATATATATATATATATATATATATATATATATATATATATATATATATATATATATATATATATATATATATATATATATATATTGTGAAAAGTAATCTTGGGTTTGTAAATAGTAAATATAAATAGATAATAAATAATAAATAATAAATAGTAGACTAGGTTTGTGTAATCTAAGAATGAGTTCCGTCAAAAACTAATGTCATAAAACGTCACTGCAAGTGTTGGTGTATTGGTAATTTAAATTCAAGTATGAATGATCAATGAAATAAATCGTATACTGCTCTGAAGATCCTCAAGAAAGGTGAAAGAACTTGTACAACTTCTAAGTGGTTCGTTTTCATATGCATAGTGATTCATTTCCGTATGTGTGTCCAGATATAGTACTGGTAAGTGTGTTTTCTTTCTTATTCGTCTAGTTGCTTATTTCTATGTAATGAAATGCTACAAACCCAAGATTACTTTTCACAAAATAAATATGAATAGCAAAGAATTTCAAAGCTAATAAATATATCCAGGGTGAAAATTGGATTTTTTTCGAGAATTTTCGAAGAAACAATTAATACATACAACCAACAAATGATTTTAGTTTTGACAAAGCAAGCAATTTCTGTATCACTCCCTCTTTGAATGCTTCAGAACTCTATTGTATATATAATTCAATATTTTCCCGCATATAGTTGGAAAAAGTAGTTGTTTTTCAATAGGTTCAACAAGATTTTATGCATTTTAAAGTTTAACATCTTCTGGATAACTGTATGCCTAATGCTTTTATATATAATATGTTCAAATAGAACAAATATAAATAGTAGACTAGGTTTGTGTAATCTAAGAATGAGTTCCGTCAAAAACTAATGTCATAAAACGTCACTGCAAGTGTTGGTGTATTGGTAATTTAAATTCAAGTATGAATGATCAATGAAATAAATCGTATACTGCTCTGAAGATCCTCAAGAAAGGTGAAAGAACTTGTACAACTTCTAAGTGGTTCGTTTTCATATGCATAGTGATTCATTTCCGTATGTGTGTCCAGATATAGTACTGGTAAGTGTGTTTTCTTTCTTATTCGTCTAGTTGCTTATTTCTATGTAATGAAATGCTACAAACCCAAGATTACTTTTCACAAAATAAATATGAATAGCAAAGAATTTCAAAGCTAATATATATATATATATATATATATATATATATATATATATATATATATATATATATATATATATATATATATATATATATATATATATATATATATATATATGTGTATATTGTAAAGTATGTATTCCACGCTGGGCCGGACAGAGACGGAAAGAGATACTTTAATTTTCTTATATATTCTGCAGATTCTTTCTTCAATGGGCGTTCACAATGCCAGTGAACAATTTTGAATTTTAAATTAGAGCATGGAAACACTTAACCTCAAGTTGAGTTAAAAATAGATAAAAATTATACTATATATGCTATTAAAGATTATAAATTTAATTTTATGCTCAAGAAATTTTGGGTTAGTGTTAATACTATTACTTTTCATAGATTGTTTAATATGTGATATTTTTATTAATATAAATTCAATATTAATATTCTGGAAGAAAAGACAATTAACAATATTTATACTTTGATGGTTACTGAATAACATTGAATAAAAAAAACAAACTTAATCTATCCTGAGACAACCTATCATACCTTAGATTACTAAAAACATGGGATATCAAATCCTTAACAAACATTGTGTGACATATATTTAGAAGTAAGCAATACATTATAACAATTATTATAAAAAAAAGAAATTATGGTTTGTTTATTACCTTGTTGCAAAGTTAATCCTTTGTAAACAAAAACAATCACTCGCGCACTGCACTGAAGCACTATTATGTAGACCCCTACCGGTGGTATGCTGCAACTTCAATGGCTTCCTCGGCCGGAAAACTGCGACGGCATCCTAGCTGTGTGAACAGCCTGTTTGCGAAATAAGGAACGCTACTCGTTGAATTGCTGGGACGTCTTCTTATAAATATACTAACTTGTTGATATGTTGATTTTTCTACTTGAAAATCTTTATCTGGAAGCGACGAAAACCACTATTCAATTATCTAGGATACATGCTAGATATCTAATGCTTGTATAAATCACTATTACTTGAAATTCACTAATTTACTTCACACAATACCTTGGAAATACGTGTAATTACTATCGCGCCCAAATTTTAATAATGAACATGAATTTTACTATATAAATTCATACTTTTCTCAGAGAGACATTTTAACGTGGCTACCATATTGAGTGCCTTTTACGAACTCCTTTTGCATTTTTATTTATGGTTAAGGAAGTCTCATCTCAGAATCAAAAAACACTTCCTTAGTTACTGGTATTTCCTTAAATATTATAGTTAACTGTCAACCAATCACCTAATGTTATTGTTTTTGATTTCTATATTTTCACTATAGTTTATGATTTAAAACACTGTATATATTAATTTTGCAATCTTTGAATATACACTTAATATTTACTACTGATAAATATTACCATTTTGTCTTGGTCAGACTCGCTACGAGGTTAAAAGTCTCCAATGCCGCTTTCGGAGATGCTTTAATACATATTTATTTACAACTAGACATAGTTTAATAAGTTTTTATATGGGATAAATCCTAATATGATATGTCGAAAATATTATTCTTGTCATTTGATTTTTCTCGCGATTTTTAATTTAGTTATTAAAAAATTACGGCTTCGCCAATCAGCGTGTAGCCAAATAGACCACAGGGTGTCATGCTCTGCCTTTGTTTGACTAGGCATGTAAATTTTCTCCCGCAGCGTCTTTGTCTCTTGTGTTGTCTGTCTGCATACGGTCTGGTTTGTTTACTTTGTAAGTAGGTACATTATGATTCTATGCATTTTACCGATATATATTTCTTTGTATTCCTTTGTTTTATTGTTAATTAAAAAAAGTTTCTTCTCACCCTGAAA
>CAXKVY010001256.1:0-53204 GCA_964058915.1 Tetropium fuscum | reverse complement strand
GAATTTTAACAAACAAAATTTGAATCCATTAGACAATATTAATAGAAAGGTGACTTTTTTGAATAGCAAGCATATAAAAAACAAAATATAATACAAGTATATAAAATACAAAATAAAATACGAGTATATAATAACTAAATTGTACAAAATATTATAAGGTTGTCCAATTATAACAATAAGTAGGTATAGTAAATTATAAAATATCAGATAATTATGTAGATTGATGGCATAATTTCAAGCAGTACATCTGCACTATTAATCAAAATTATAGATAATGTAATTAACAAGACACTGTAAGAGTGATATAATAATAAAGTAAAACATACAAATTTTTTGAAGTCTAATACACAAAAGAACCAACGAGATTTATAATAAAATAAATAATAATTATCATAATCCACTGACAGCTATAGTCAAGACATAAGGACAGCAAATCAACCTATAAGTAAAGTCAATTACTAATTATAAAATACAATAAGGTATTACAAACCATAATTTGTAAAATAAATATGTAAAGAATATTTGAAAATGTATTATAGATTAAGAAGTGATTTAAAAGAGGAATAGTGTTGTGTAAGAAATATGTGTGAATTAAATTAAATAGCGAACTTCTATCTGGTACCTCTATCTGGTACCTCTACCTACCTAATTAAACATTATATCTAGTGCCCAGGTAAGCGAACAACGAAGCTAGGAAAAATAACATTTTTATTGATTAGTAATCAAAAAATTTTAGAATGAAGAGAGATGTTTTAATTTGTTGCGAATATTTTTATCAAAAATCATAGTTAATATCGGTTCAATTAAACACTCAGACTTACGTTTAGTGAAATATAGGTTAAACCAAACCGTCGCGTCGTTGCAGAATTGATTCTGTAATGCCTGTATTCATTCAGTAATACGTTGCGTTTAACCAGGTTCCAGCACTCATAAAGCTTTCCCAGAAGAATGAAAATTGCCACAAAATACAGAACTACGAATAAAAGGTACCCCATTTCATCTTAATATTGCTAGCAATTTAAAAAAGGAACGAATTCGTAAAAATAAAGTATTACGAACTTTAAACAGATAATAAGTAGGTACCAGTATAATTTTTTTTGCAAAAATATGGAGCTCCACATATGAACAATAAACATTAAATCAATTGAATAGATTAAATAAATCCATAAAACTTCCATATTGGCTAATAAATTGACAGTTCTTGTATGTTTGCTTAGAAAACTTATAAAACAGTTGTGTGTATTAAGAGATACCTGTACCACTAAGTTAGCTTGCTTCTGAATCTTTTAAAATTATAATAAATTTATATATCATGAGGTCTTGTTTAAATGTGTGTACTGAGTGTTTTGTATCAGCATCGTTCCAGAATGTAGTACTGAGATGAGATCTTTATGCTACATTTGGATCAAGGTACAGAGCTTAACCAGGAAAATATTTAAGCATAATAATAGTAAACATTGATAATTTAGTATAAATAAAACATTCAACAATTTTAACATTCAAACATTGCGTTCAACAATGTTTATAAATTTTCATAAACAAAATAATTTAAAAATAATAATTTCTCTTAACTTTAATATATCATCAACAAAGAGTTTGCAACATAAAAGCATACATTCAAACATTTTATTACAAATATCTAGCCCAACGAGAGGCTAGCAAAGATAATAAGTAATTAAATTAAATAATATTACATTCTATTTCAAATGTCATATACTTAATTTTTGAATAATTGTATTCTTTTACTTTTTGCTTTTATTAAAAAAATATGAATTTAATATTCATAATTTTATAATAAAAGCCTTATAAAAAATCTTGTAGAAATCTTTTGTCGTTTTTTTTATAGAAAAGGGTGTTTTCCAGAGTAATATTTGTAATGTACATTACAAATATTTTTTGCAAAATATTTTTTTCAGAAATTTGTTGGAAATCTTTTAAGTTACCAGAATTCCATAGGACACTTTCTTGATATTTTAAGAACAATGTTGATTATCTGAAAACAAAATTCTCATCAGAAACCCCTTGAAGTCCTTCGAAATTTCTTTTAAAAAAATCCCGATTTTTTCGATCATAAAATTTGCAACATAAATCGCATTTATCGCGGCAGAAACTTTTTTCTTTCGACACTCGTACGAACGCCACGTTCGCCATTCCGAAATCAGAAACCCCTTCGAAATTTCCTTTAAAAAAAATCACGATTTTTTCAATCTTAAAACTCGATATAAATCGCATTTATCGCGATAGAAACTTTTTTCCTGCGGGATTTGTACGAACTCTGATAGTCATTGCATAGAAAAAAATTTAAAAAAATGTTTTCTAGAATTTTTTTTACAACGCAAATTGAATGAACTGTTTTTTCCTTGTGAACTCTTGAACCGTTCCTTCTCTACCGAAAAATGCATCGCGAACTCGTTTTCGTTGAAAAAACAGCGCCGCGTAAAATTAGCGCCGTAAAATTGTTTTTCGCGATTTCTGGACCTAAATTGCTAACTATTGCTGTTTTCCACATTGAACTCCTGAACTATTTTTGTTCCTACTGGGAAGTGCTAAAAAATTGTGATTTAAAAAAAAGCAGCGTCAACTTCACAGGACTTATTCCCAATATCTAAATTATAAACATTTATATATGTTACTTATTATTAGTTTAATGACACTGGTCAAAATTGGTTAAAACAAATATACTATTGGTAATAATAACAATAATAATAACAATAAAAATCAACTGCGTATTTGGTTTATATTTACTTGTAAAATCTATGGTGAATTGAAAAGCAAAAACCTTATTATGCTTTCGAAATCATACGACTCGACGCTCATAGTTTTACATTCTATTAAATTTTTAGTTAACGCAATATTTGAAATTTCCATCTTAAGAAAATACTAATAGGCTACTGGAGGCTGTTCCTGCTAATCCCAGTCCAATTATTCTCAAATGAGATTTTAATGGGTATTTAACAGCTTTCTGGATATTTGCTCATAGCTAGATATCAGCACAGTCCGTCTAGATATCAGTTGAAGACACGAGGTGCAGAATGATTATAAGAAACAAAATTGCAATGGATTAATGATTGTTTTAATGTCGATGTCTGGGCTTTGTGTAAATTGGAAATTCACCGGAAGGAAGAATTTCCTACCATCTGATAAAACATAGATATGCAAGCAAAGTAGCCGTATGATCTTATTTTCTATATAGAATAGAATAGACTTTATTCATGTATACATAAAAATGCATGATATATCCGTCAAATTAACAATGAAAAAAATAAGTGTACCTAAATGTCAGATGAAGCATCTTTCCATTGAAATGGGCGCGTAAACAAACACAAATGCAGAATTTGAGGTGATGAAAATCCAAGGATCTACAATGAAATCGAATGATAATCCGAAATTAAATGTCTGTATATATGATACTCCTAAATTAAATTCACGTATTTAATACTAATTCCCCTGAAACGCTCCAGAATCCATTTAACAATATTTTACTTCGTTTCACAATGTGCATTGAAGAAAATGGAGGTCATTTTCTACAACTGATTTAATAGAATGTTATCTGTTGACCTCTAACATTAGTTATTATATTATTTTCGTCAAATAAAAAAATATTTAATTCAAGACACTTCCTTTATTTGTTTGATCTGTACTTTAAACTTTGAAAATCGAGAATAATTTTAACAAAAGCTAGAGGAAAGCTGGAAGAAATTTAGTGAGGCATGATTTTCATTGGCTTTTTAGTTTAGATGAAATTTTTAATTGAAATTTATTTTGGAAAGACGCTTTAAAATGGTTTTTTAAATTGTGATACTTCATAGATACATTTAAAATGTGATACTTTATATATTATGGTGTTTAATCTCGTTAATTTAATTAGTTTACAAGTTAATTCAAATATATATTATTATAAATAATACAAATATAAATAATACAAATTATTAAATATAATTATTAAAAATATTAACAAAAATTTAATTTCTGATATTACTTGTTTCAAATAATTAATTTAAAGTTACGCAGCACCATTATTATAGCTCCAAATGCGTGACCCCTGGGGGAAGAGTCACACATGTGAAAACAATAGAAATTGACATTGGCATATTTTTTGTATTGAAGAAGCAACGCTCCCAATTTCGGAGCGTTAAATTAATCAAGTATTTTAATGGTAATACCTTGTTTAATGTATATTGGCCTCACTTAAAAACCCTGCATTTCCACTTGCGAAAAATTACCCTCTCCATAGAATAATTCTATTATATAATTATAAAATAAATCATCTACCCCTCAACATATGGTCCTTCGAGCCGGATGCATGTATCTATCACAGTAATTACATATTTGAATTTGATATTTGAAACAGAAATTCTAAAAATTAATGTAGTTTCTTTTCCACCTTAATATTTCACACTGCTTGAAAATGGCCAAGGTCTATCCATATGGTATTAGAAAAGTAAATATTTGGTTCACTGCTTCACTAACCAAAAATGTCCTTTTAAAGACAGTTTTATTTAAAATATAATTATTGCGTTATTGTTACAACCATTCCTCGTCCAATGTGTCTAGGGTAGGTGGCATTGGGTGGTGTCCCCAAATAAATCGGGCTTTTATCGGCGTGGCGCAATGAAGACGTTACACAATATCCCCAATTTAGGAGTTTTTAAAGTGCTAAACGAATTGCTCTAATAAAACCCACTCCCACAAATAATCGGTTAATGGACACCGTCACGGAAAAACTTAAGCAGAAGTGCGGAAAAGTGGATCATATAGATGCTATCTCGAGTATGTTATAAGACGACGATTAAATTGCGAATATAGATATAAAAAGCAGGGTGATAATTGAGAGGATGGAGTCGAGCGGGTAGGATGCAATCGATGACAGCTGTGGATAATTTCCTGATATTAATTAAGGACTATTGCGACTGGCAGTGCAGAGCTAAGATGAACTGAATGCTTCAATCGCCCAAATCAGTACGTTGCAATAAATTTTTTATCCATAATCACATTATAATTGGAGCTTTATCCATACGTACCATGAAGCATATAAAGTACCACTTTATCCGCTGGTGAAATAATTAAATTACTTTATTCCACTAGTGGAGTAATATAAAATACAATCTTATATCAATTATATTTTATTTATTATTTACTAACATTGACATTTATATTAATAGACATTTTCTTCTTTGTTTTATCATATTTAACTGCGTTTCATATTAATAACAAACATGTAGTTGTCATCGGTCTCAGAATGCATAGTGGTTGTCGAATGTTTTGATAAATCTGTAGAAATAATGTATGTCTCCTCTTGTAAGGAACGACTAGTACCAAGTACCTTGGAATTTCCTTGCGATATCAAGTTTATTGGATATATAATCCTTGATATAACTTTCTGCTATAGCGGAAATTCTTCACTCAACATCTGGTGTAATTGTTGTAAGGTCAGCACCTATATTAGCCAGTAAAGTTGTTGAAGTCCGCCTCATGCAATGCTCGCTATAAGTTTCTGCGTTTGCCATATACAAAAATGACGCAACTATTGGAGGAACTTTCGAAAAAGTGTTGATTCCAACAGGTTGTGAAGTACATTTTTGATTAATGTATCGTAAAAATAATTTGTAGTAGGGTAACTTCTTCGGACGTAAGGACATGTATTTTCTATACGTCTCCACAGTATTGATAGATCCTTTTTCCATAATTGTGAGAATAATTTTCGTGAGACGCCGGTCTTGGTATTTGGTATAGAAACAAGCAGATATGCGCCCCTGTCATCATTGATTTTCAAATTGATCAATTCACAGCAACGACAGGCACCAGACACCCCCATTATTAGTGCTACCCAAAATATTTCAAAGTTTATTTTCTACGATATCTAAAATGTTAAGAGATAGATGATCTCTTAACATTTTCTTAATCATCAAATATTCTTTATCGCAAGCCTTTGTCAGAAATTCTTCCACGTGTGATCCAATATGTGATTTCCAATACCGCTGCTTTCTTCACTTCGTACCTTCTCGACTCACTTTTCAGATAAGCAGTGAGCTTACTATATTTTTCAATGTCTATGTTTTAATGGACCTTTACAGCATACTTCGACCAATGGATGAAATTGCATACTTCTTCAAATTTAAGAAATACGATAGCAGAACTTCCTCACTTATTGTCATTACTCCCCGTTTTTCTTTCCATTCATTAAATTTGGAAAATACTTTTTCATAATGTTCCCTGGGCTTCGCATGCAATAATTGGAGGGTTGCTTCTTCAGCTTCCTGAGGTACAGAGTTACCATTCAACACCTTCCCAGTATTTTTTAATTAATTTCAAAAATATTTGACGTTACAGCCGCTGTCAGCGAGAAATATCAAATAATTTTTTGATTACATTTGATTATAAGTAACCGTGATTGTGGATAAAACGTTTTATAGCATTCGTGATTTAGTCGCGTTTTATCCACTCAAGAAAATTAAACTTTTTAAACGAGTAAACTTTCTTGCGTGGATGAAACGTTATCTAAAATACTTATAATAACATAAATAACTATTATTTATCACTTTAACGCTAAATATCAATTGAATAAATAAACTTAAACTAATTTTTTTTTAAATGCTTGTAACTTTTAACAAAAACGAATCGGACGTATATTCATTTAAGGAATTTATTTTATATTAACTCAACTGTCAAAATTTGTCACAGAACCTTTCGCTCAAATCAGACAAACACATTTACAAGTTAGAAGTTTATAGTCCTGGGGCATAATGTATTTCTTGGGATTTTTTGTGAAAGGAAGGTGCGACTATGTTCCTTTATTCCATTATGATATGCTAGATCATCCTGCCCGCGAGAGATTCAGAAAATTCAAGTAACGATATCAATTCAAATCGATAAATAATATTATTAAGCGTACGCAGTGGAACGCCACAGATCGAGTCAGAAATAGTCGTTAGAAAGATACAAACAAATAACCATTCGGGAAGCCGCTCGTGCACTTCATGCACTCTAGTACGATCGAGAGTATTCTAGTTGCTTATTGGGTTATTCTAGTTGCTCATTACCTCTTAACAATCTTAACAACTGATAAAGTTCACATCGCATATTCGCGTACGTACAAGAGTACGACGCGCGAAATATTCAAGCAAATTCTATCAACATGTCTGGTTTAGGAAAGCGGAAAGTGGACACATAATGTCGTCAATTCCAAGACAAATAGACAGATAAATACTTTTTTATCTTACACAGTGTTAAATCTATGTGTTTGTTGTGCAATGAAATAATTTCTGTTTTAAAAGAGTACAATATGAAGTGGAATTACTACAGCAAGCATTTCCCTCAAGGGACAGTTTGCTAAAGAGTGCCTAGTAGATGTTGAGAACTTTTGCTCCCAGAAAAGAAGAAAGAGAGTTTGAGAAAGTAAGCTTATCGCGACGTACGACGTACGTTCAACGTATAGATATGATGGCAAGTGATATCAAAAAAACATTTACCGATAGATTGGCAGATTTTCAAGCATTTTCGATTGCTTTGGATAAAAGTTAAGATTTATCTGACACAGCCCGTTACGAGGTGTTTTTGAATAATTTACAGTGACAGAGGAATTCCTTTCTTTACGGCCGCTACAAGGGACCACTACTGGAAAAGGTTTTATCGGAATTCTGAAGGAAAGAGCAACTGCTATGAATGTGCAAGAATGTGATTTAATAATTCTGCATTGCAGTATCCACCAACAAGACTTGGGCTCTAAGTCTAATCGACTCAAGAGTATTGTGGATGTGGTAGGAAATATCATTAATTTCATTAGATACCGCGGTCTTAACCATCGCCAGTTTAAATCATTTTTAGATGAACTCTCTACAGGATACGATGATGTGACATGTTATTGCGAAATAAGGTGGCTAAGCAAAGGTAAAATGTTAAAAAGGTTTTATGACCTTCGAAAAGAAATAGCTGATTCTATGCAAATGAAAGAGAAAAAACATTGCCGCAAATTTGTGATCCAACTTGGCTTTGTGACTTGGCATTCCTGGTAGACATCACAGGACACTTAAACAATCTGAACTTGAAGGTTCAAAAACAAGGGCAATTGGTAAATCAGCATCAATAAAGTTCAGTCATCTTAAAGCTTTTCAAGACAAAATTCGCTTGTGGGAAATACAAATGAGATGTAAAAACTGTTTTCATTCTTTAACTTTATCCAGTCACGAAAACACTGAATACGGTCGCTATGCTGATGAACTGGAACTACTGTCAGAGTATTTGTTGCTGCATTTTTAACAAATTTCGTGTCTCCATCTCGTAAAACAATATTACTGGTGACACGAACATTGTGCATTTTGCATTTCTGTCATCTCAGCCATGATAACAAAGGTCTAACTAAATGGGCTCTTCTAAAAATTTCAATTTAATCGGACTTAAACTAAGGGTGATATATGGTGAGAAGTAAAAATTAAAAAAATTCCATAACATTTGAGATGTTTCAGAATATGGCCATTTTGACCTGTTTTGCAATTCCGGATTGATTGGCGAACTCCAAAATCGTATCCGCCAGGTCGATTTACATAAGAGTATTTCTTTTTAGGTAGATCTGTTGAAATCACATACATTTTTCATGATACGGGTCTCCATATAACGCGCTCAGTAGTATTTTCAATACTAAAATATCAGTAAAATAATTAAAAGCACTGTTAATATCAGTGATTTCATATAGACCATGCCGCATTGGAGTGCATTAATAAAGTTATCCACTGAAAATTCACTACAAATTATTTTGCTACAGAATTTTCAAATGAGGTTATGTTTGATTAATTCCGGTAGAACAGCACCGTTCTATGGCCAGATAATGTGCTATTAATGACGCAAGATGTATCGTCAGCAAAATTACAAAATATTTGATAAAATATTTTTACAGAAGTATACTTGTTACTCTACTTACACGTATCGCTTAAATTATAATAGTGTGTCATCGATTAAAAACGTATCTCTGGAAGGCTATTGGGTCCTCACGGTACTTCAGGACTCGAGTAGGGGCTTTTTCGGGACTAATTACCCTTTTATGCGCCGGGGTAGGTCCGTTTCTCGCAGTCAAACCACCTGCCACAAGGGATATATTCACCCTTATATTATTTAGTCTCTTAATTAAATATTGAGATGACTAACAATACTAATTAGGTTTATAATACCGGAAAGTTGCCAGGGGATATACTTTAACTTCAAATTTAAAGTGTTCGCGCATAAGTAGGTTAATTTAAGTATCGCGGAAGAAGGCAGAGCAGGCTCTTGAAAGGAAGCGGCATATCAGAAATTGTATACTAGAAGAACATCAAGTGGAGGACGTGACCGAGGAAATAATTGATGTTTTGTAAGAGCACAAACAATATTAATGTCACTTTGTAAGAATCCTGGTCACTAAATGCTCGATTTAGACAGCAGTGTACTATGAGGGGTCCTACGCTATCCTTGCGTCATATGAGGTAGAACTAGTGAGTTTCATCTTCGTTTCTTTATCCTTCATTTTGTGGTCTGGTATGGTAGCAAGTCAGTTTGGGGACCAGAGTGTTATTTTTACAAACATAACTGCTATCTGCTGTCATGACATAACTGCTATGTTCCACTAATGCATCAAGGGAACAGACAATTGTAAGTAGTAGAGTAAGAAAATAACAGAGTGAAGCAGTATGTAAGGATTCGATAGGAAGTGATGTTAGTGAGTTATACTCGCTTTCGGAAATGAATGAGTGTGACCCGCTGTCTTCGCCTTCCGCATTTAAAACGTTCAATTTTAGTAGTTAACAATTTGAGAATCCGAAATTTATTGTAGGTATATTTGACGGATACAATTGATTTTAAACAGTGACTACGCGTTCCCTTTTGCATGTGTTTAGAAATTCAGGTCGGCATATTACTTTCATTAGTCGATTACAGCAATATTGCAAAATACTACCGATGGTCTGTCTATCCTCCTGGTCCATCTAACCCCACTTTACCTTATTTTTTTGCTTTCTGACGTCATCAAGCTGTTTTTATCACACAAATTTTCTGAAAACCTGAGGGTATTTTCATACTTTTTTAACAATAGCAGCAGAAAGTAGATGAAAGAAGAAGAGACCTGTATTTTTCATTCTTTATTTAGTTCTAAAACAAGCTATAAAAAAATAAACAAAATCATATGACGTCATTAAGCGAAAATTCAAATAGTGCGTCAAATGTAGTGATATTTACGGTATTCTCACTGTAAGTTGGCGGCCGTAACGCTTCACTGCTTCCTGCAAGCCATTGCTGTTGACATTAGTATTTATATCTACATATATCTAGTAATTTCCCTATTTTTCGCTTAATGACGTCATATAAATTCAAACTGAATCTCTGAATACTGCACATTATTTACTGTCAAAAATTAAGGAAAAAAAATTAACTACCTACTTGTTGAATTGCAATTCACCATTTTCGTTTCGATCGAGGTAAACTACCCCAACGGGGTATTTTAATTTTAAGAATTGTCCACGGCAACCGCGATTGTGTAACAACGCCCTTATATTTCATTTTCCTGATGTTATGTCAAAGAAGATGTCAATACATGAGATTTGAAAACAGAGAATTGAAGATCATATTTACCCCAAGGACGCATTTAACACCCGTCGACGAGAGAACATGCGAACAGATGAAGGACCCAACCCACTAGGGGTTAATGTAAAACGTAGTTTCATTAAACGAATCGATCAGTCCTGAACACACAGATGTTTCCAATACACCCCAATGGAGTTTTTCAACTGTTACGGCGTTAAGTAACACATTTTAATTACACCGACCGTTATATTTGCAAAGCCGCCTACTACAATAGCCAAAACAAGTATTTCATTAAATTAAATTATGGCGGCGCAGTTAAACCGCAAAGAGCCAAATACGCTTGAATTTCGCCCAAACGTTCAGCGATCAAATACTTTGCCGGAGCGTGGGGTGGCATTAGCGAGATATTCCAAAGACCCCACGGATACTATGTTCTCAGAGCGTACGCATTTATATACAGATTCGTGGACCTGTAGCAGAGGCGAATTCTTTAAATTACCAACCCACATCATAATCATGTCAAAGCAAGGTATGGAAATCCGGTAGTAGCAGAGGGCTTATTAATTTTGGTGGCTTGATATTGGTAAAATTGATGTAAAGAATGCCAAAGTGTTTATGTCTGCAGATATTGCAGTTATTCATACTGTTTTGTTGTATTGTTAGAGTTATAAGAATTTAGGTCATCACTGTCTTGAAGGGTAGGCAACCAGAATTGCAATTCGCTAAGGTAAATAAAAAACATTTATGCAAACTCATACATTATTTGAGAAATATATTATTTGAGACTAATTCAGAATATTATATTCTATTTTGTGGATTTTATGTTGAGTGGGCGTTAGTTCACAATGCCAGTGAACAATTTGAATATATTATTTTTTTGGATGTCAATTTTATAATTATATAGATAAAATGAAAAACTTATAACTTTCTTACTTCAAATTTTAAATTAGAGCATGGAAATACTTTACCTCAAGTTGAGTTCAAAATAGACTAATAAAATTAAAATGGTACTATATGCGTTTTAAGATTATAAATTTAATTTTATGATCAAGAAAATTTCTCGTTGAAGCTACTATTTTCAAAGCTTATTTATTGAATGTGACTTCTTTGTTAATACTTAATTTATTCTGGAAGAAAAGAGACAGATTGGTTTGCATTTAACTAGTACATCTATTTATTAACAGTAATTATACTTTGATGGTTATGCAATAACATTGAACAAAAAAAACCATTTGAAAGGAAAACAGTAATAACATTTACAATAATTGTGAAATATATAATAATAATTATTAGTATAATTCTTGAAATCGATAGATTTATAACTCGTGGTTTGTCTGTTACCTTACTTTGCAATGTTAATCCATTGTAAACTAAAACAATCACTCGCGCACTGCACTGAAACACTATTATGTGGACACCTATTGGTGGTACGCTGCTACTGCAATGACTTCCTCGTTTGGAAATCTGCAACGGAGTCCTAGCTGTGTGAACAGTATCAAAAATCTTACGGCGAAATGTAATTAATGTGGCTACCGTTTTTATGTGCCTTTACGATATCTTAGAATTATTATCTATTGTTAAGGAAGTCTCTTCACAAAAACAAACAAACACTTCCTTAGTTACACGTATTTCCATATACATTTTAGTTAACTATCAACCAATCACGTAACGTTATTATTTATGCCTTTTATATTTTCACTATAGATTATGATTTACAACACTGCACATATTAATTCGGCAATCTTTGAATAGTTACACACACTTCATTTTTACTGCGGACACATATTACCATTTTGTCTTGGTCAGTCACGCTCCACTAGTGTTTTGTTACGAGGCTAAAAGCCTGCACAAATTCAAATTCAAAAACTTCAAAACAAAACACAAATTCTGCGCCAATTCTGTAAATTTTCACCCGCAACGTCTTTGTCTGTTGCATGCGGTTTGGTTTGTTTACTTCGTAGGTAGGTACTTATGATGTTATGCGTTTTACGGATGGATTACATTAGGTCTATTCGATTGTTTTAATACAGTCGGTCTAAATTATTTCTGAAGAGCTTAACTAAAGCGAAAGAACTTATACACTTCTAAAATGAATATTTTTTTCATATATATAATACAAGTAGAGCTCTGGGTTTTGCCGACAATATTTGCCATTCAGAATACCAGTTGCTGCTGTGACGAAAGTGACAAATATTGAAGCAAAACTGAGAGTACAAGTTGTATTCGGAGGACAATTCAATGAAACAAGAATGTTAATTTTGAAAGAATCAAATCAAATCAAATCAAATAGTATGTAAATGCCACGTGCGTTGATAATTTATTTGACGTTTATCTGACATAATTTAAGACCATTCAAAAGTACCATTCAAAAAATAGTAATAACATTTACAAAAATTGTGTAATATATAATAATTATTACTATAATTCTTGAAATCGATAGATTTATAGCTTGCTATTTAAAAATAAATTATAACTATCAGTTAAAAACAGTGTTGATTTTAACGTAAATTTTATCGCTGTAAGATAGAGCCCCTCATTTGACGTATATACTGTCACTATAATGTGCTGTTGCATAGGCTGAATTACATTTGTAAAAAGCGTCGAGTTGAATTGTCATTTCAATATTCCAATATTATTAGCCGCCGCTTGCACTCCTGTACCTTAGATATAAATATTTGTTAAGTATCTGTAAATATAAATGTCCAACAAAATTGTCAAGATAATTTGTCAGAAAACTTTCACTAATGTTTTTATAACAAGTCTCTGTTTATGCTGGTTGTGTGGTATTATATTTTTTATTTAGGAGAGTATCGTGAAAATATTGGTCACGCGAGCACCATATTAATGGTTGGGATTTGTGGCGTGACATGAACTATGTATATTAATTATAATGTATTGTATATGTGTGTATAGAATTATTGAAGTAAATATTTGAAGTATAATTTTTGTCAACTTTTTATATACACATGTTGATATAGCGTTGGAATATTATAATCAAATTGATATAAGACTGAGGGATTGATCCAAAAATTGTTACGGATCAGGACAAAATATGAAGAAAATATACCACATATACGTCCACATGTCGCTATGGATAAACTGCATAAACGAAGCCGTAGACGGAGAATAAATGAGTTACTAACAATGGCTAGGCAATTACGACTAGTCTTATTACTAGTCTTCTATTAATAGTGTAGTAAAATTAGATGTCTAGGATGTCGTCTCTTTTTATGCAGGTATAACTAAATGGGACATTTGCCATCATTTATTGCATAGTTTTGGCCATTCATCATGTGAATGACAATTTTTTTTAGTAGGGACGAATTTTGCAAAAAAATTTGTTCCTTGCTCGCGAAATGATTTGAAAAACACGCGTTACAAATATACATCGCGCTATTGAGTCAACGGCTCGGGATATGACCATGAAACTTTGCTATTTATAGAAGAAATTACAGCGCTTCCCATGGCGAAAATTAAGTCTTTAAAATATGACACGTTTTTGAAAAAAATAGCCTTAAAGCCGCTGCTAGCAAATCTGTGCACGGAAAATTTCATCCTGCGGAGAGCTATATTAATTATTAAGGAAACGACCGAGATACGCGTCATGGTATTTTATTGCAAAATAATTTTCAAAACGGCACTTTTTTCACTTTTCTCCAATAATGGTAAAAGTAATTATTTTAGAGAAAAAAGTTTCAAACCAAAGTTGTTCAGCGGCTGATTTACGTAAGGATTAAGCATTTAAAAAAATCGCATACATTTTTTCGCTGCGATATTTGGTGCCAAAGATAAAAAATGCAAAAAAATAGAAATACGATAAAATATTGGAAATGTTTTTCTGAAATCGTTGAAAAAGGAGTATTACATAGCCATTAGAATGCTAAACAAAATGCGTTGTGTCCGATTAAAAAAATTTAACATGGAAATACGAAGTTTACGATATTTTTTCAATGGCAACGTTGTTCTCTTCAATACATGGTGTCGCCCGGTTGTAAATGATTACACAAATCTTTGTAATTTACTAATACTTACTGAAAAGAGACATTATATACGGTGTTATAAAAATACAAAAAAATATAGTAGTGTTTTTTTGTTGCCGGTTTTTCTTCCTCTTCTTCTATTTCTTCTTTTACGGTGTCGTTTATTACAGAATACATTATATCATCTTCTTCCTCCTGTCCATTTTCAATATACTCACTGATTTCCAATATTTTTGGTATGATATCCTGAATGCAGTTTTCTGCATTTATTTTATCCGCGTTATCTAAAAAAATTAGGTCTGTTCCGTCCCATGTTCGTGTAGATTTCGCCGTCACAGTTCTTGCAGAATGAAGAGCAAGTCACTTCGATTTTATACAGAAGCGCCAACCGCTCTTAAACGTTTCACGACGTATTTCGGTGATAACAAGTTCATCATCTGAATTTATGGGATCGAAGCAGAATGAGCATTTCACATCTTCTGTAATATTATCCATCGCAATAGAAGTGACACTTGTAATGACAACTGTAATGCCTCAGTCAAGAAAAAGCAGAGCTCTTGAAAGAAAAACGAACATACTAGAGAATAATTATAGCAACAAACAGAAGAATACAGGAACGAAGAAGACAGAAACATAGTTTGACATCCTTACCTGCTAGAAGGGAAGACATTTCAGAGAAAGTCAGAGAACTCTAGGCTTACAACCGACCTTTGTACGTTTAATACTCATTTATAATTTTAGAAAAATTCAGAGAAATCTAGGCTTTCACCCATGTATTTCACCAGTATTTCCAATACTGGCAGAATCACCTATATCACAAATAAGGGTCACCCTAGAAGTTTTCAAGAAGAATGGTCAAAAGCAGCGGTATAAAGAAACTTAGATGACAACAACTACAGGAAATTCAGCAGAAATATGCAGTTGATATCCGGGATCTCATGCAACCTATTTTTTTTGCTGCACTAGCAACACTACATATCATGGCTAGTAGTAAGCAAAAACCGGAGAAATTAAGAGGACCAGCAAGAAGTCCAATTGAATCGAGTAGATACATTACACAGAGTATAAACATTTTTCTTCCCGGATCATTCACATTCATTGCCATATTGGATGAATGTGTATGTCACCTATATTATATCCAAGCATTATTGTAAATAAATAATAATGAAATAGTGCGCCTTAAAAAGAGTAAGTATTTGTTAGCACAGCGCGTGGCTGGTCAAGATATAAATAATTCCTAACAGAAATTAAGAACATTCTGAATTATTGATAAATACATTCGATATCCCGTAAGTAATAAATTGGGGCAATTAGACATGCCTATGTCTATTATACCCAGAGTCAGGTGCTGTCCAGTCTGATAGCGAACTACGTAGTTATTTTGATATATTTTTTAAGACCTTTCATTCAAATGAAAGGTCTGGGATTTACGAAATTAGTTGTAATGATTGTGATCGAAAATATGTTGGACAAACGAGACGATCAATTAACACCAGATTTAAAGAACATATGGCTCATCTAAAATATGGAAGAACAGATAAGTCTAGTGTTGCACAACATGCTTTTGACAACAATCATAGAATAGATATTAGTAATTTAAGATTAGTCAGAAATGTGACCAATAATAGACAATTGGTGGATTTGAGAGCATAGAAATTGTAAAATGTAAAAGTAGTATGAATAGCGACAAGGGACCTATACCGTATAGCCCGCTCTACGCGTTGCTTAGCAACTAATCATAATCACTGACTAATAATTTCACCACAAATAGTATAAATATGGTAGATTTTTAGTTTAAGATTAGTTTTTAATCGTCTCCGGATGATGCCAACTTGGTTGGCGAAACGCGCGTCGAGCGAAGTGAAAGTGTTTTGGTGTTTGTGGAAACTACTCCGAGTGTTAAAAAATATATATTCAATTTGTTTTATAATTTGTTTCTTAAATTTAAATTTTAATAAATTCACAGACCTTGCATCCTACGCAAGTGTCTTAGACGAGGTATTAGACGTATTGAAAATACCAGACACAACTTTTTGTTTAGTGTAGTACGGTACCTACTTGATTAGTTACACAGTTCTTATGCGTCAAAATAACATTTTTTATCGGTTTGTGGTGACGGCTGGTAAAAGTTTAGGATGATCATATGCTGAAAATTAAAGGTGTATCAAGCTAGTATTACCACTCTGCGATCAATCAGCGAGCATAGTCCCATAATTTGTTGCTAATTTGTTGCGCTGAGAAAAAAATTGTTGCTCTTTATTTGTTAAAAATAAACCGTGGTAATGCTAACTTGACAGTGAAGATAGCATTACCACCCACAGAAATCACTTTGAAATATGCGAAAACATCCTCATTTAAAAAATTATTTGTTGCGCAAGAATAAGAGTACAAAATTGAAGTTTAAAAGAAATTATCTAATTTTTTTTTATTATAACATTATAGCTGCAAAAGAAATGATAAGCGCATTCGATATTAGTTAATAAATAAAGACTAAAGAAAGCAGAACAAATTATTTTTCGCCACAAAAAATTCGTACTTGTCGAGCAACAAATTATGGAAGTGAAACATTTAACGACAAATGTATCCAAACTATTTTCCATGGTGGTAGTTCTAAGTTTCGGTCGAAATGTATTCTTTAATGGAATTTTGCAAACACTTGCAGCACAAAAAATTATCTTCTTGGGCAACAAATTCGTACTCGTCGAGTACGAATGAAAGGAAGATTTGTTTCAATGAAACCAAACCCAACAAAAAGAAATTATTTAATTTGGAAATAATTAAAAAGATACACGTCTTAACACTTGCAAAGCAATCATCAGAATGCCCAATCAAATATTTTATGCTATTTAGTTTAAACACTTATTAAGTATTAATGGCACCAGTCACACACGTACAACTCAAACATGGTTATTACGAACCTAGGTATTCTTGTCTCAAAATACATATTTTATAAAAAGTGAGATAAAAGATCGATTTTGAGACATTCACCATGTACTAATGCCTAATATATTATGGGAAATTACTCGTATAAATAATACGTTACTATACTGATTTTTTGTTTACGTTATCTAAGGTAAATTATTACAAGAAAATAATTTCACACAGAAAACGGAAAAGCATCAGTGTCTGGCAAAAAATCACCCACCGCGCAAAATATTGGCAGGAATATGTGATATGCCCAATTTAGACGTAACTACTAAAGCGAGCACGAGCTCCATTCCAGCGATTAGTCAGAATAATGGAAAAATCACCGGCGTTATCAATTTATACAAGGAACGTGGCACATTAATCTCAATTATTTTCAAGCACAACACATAAATAGAGTTTCCATTCGCAGCTATCCATGTATATTCCAAATGTATATTAAATAATATAATGGATATTTACAGTCCCGCTGGTAATAAAGTGGTGGCGAGTTTTGTATTTAAAAAGCGATAAAATTTCATTAGTTTCCCTTCAAGCCCATAAAACTTATCACTTATCACATATACTTTTTGCAATATTACGTGAATGTTTTTAAACTAAATATATTTATTAATTCCAATTCCTTTAAAGAATGTTAAATGTTCCGAGAGTCTAATATGTAGATTCAGTAAGCACAGTACATTATAGCGAATAAGGAATTTATTATACTGCAATAGTTTCCACAAACACCAAAACACTAAATACAGTACTCGACGCGGGTTCCGTTTACGATGTTAGTATAATCAGTACAATATTAAATCGTCTCCTGATGATGTTAACATGCGTTAGCGAAATGCGCGTAGAGGGTGGAACACTGCACGACCCGCGACAGTTTGGGATCTAAAGCTTAAGAAAGCGTCATTCAAATCTTCTCACGTTATATCTTCTTGCGATATATTGGGAATTTCTTCCCTCTTGTTACAAAACTAAGACCCTGACGCACTGTTCATTATTTAAAAGTACACCTCCAAGAATTTAAGGCACCACCAAAAAATAATCAAAAGTTTGAAACACATTGTTATCTAGACCTCTTGTCCGATTTCGATTATTTCTTTTGTATGATAGCCTCATTATCCATGAATGTGAATGATGAATTGTTTTTCAAATAAATTTTGTTTTTGTTCATTACAGAGTGTACCAATTGCGACATGTTTTTTTCATTAAATTATGTAACAGCCTGTGGAGTTCAACAATTACACCAGCAAGACAGAATTCAAATCATACTCAAGCCTTATCTTTTCTTAACAACTTTTATTATCTTCATCAGTACCAGAAATATATAATTTTATAGCATAACATGTTTCTATTCAATGCATTTTGGAAAAACAGAAGTAGCATGCTATGGAAGAAAGAAGGGACATGTGATTTAAATGCCAATAAGTATTTGGAAGCAGTGTTTTTATTGTGGTAATAGCCATATTTTTGTCCAATATTTTGGTCAATATGGAACGTGAAGTACGAAATCTTAGTGGTGAAAAATGTGCTCAAGCATTAATATTGGTTGAACTAGGTTGGATTTATCGAAGAATTGGACAGCGATTTCATGTGACGCATACAACCCTTTCAAGAGTGATACAAAGATATAGAGAGACGGGAAGTCATGTTTGCAGAGCGGGACAACAAAGAAATCGAGTAACAACCTCAATTAATGACCTTGATACTGTCAACTGTGCGACAACGTTTTGTAATAGCGCGAAGTTGGCAGATACAGTTTCGAGAAGTCAGTGGTTTACAAATTAGTGGGGAATGGAGAAACCATTAGACAACGACTTAGAGCATGTAATTTTAGACCAATATTTGCTGCTCGAGGTCCAGATTTAAATAGAAATCACCAGAGGGCTAGGCAAAATTTTGCCACAGAGCATGTTAACTGGACCGTGGTTCGATGGGAATGTGTGTTATTTACGGATGAGCCCCGATTCCGTCTTTATAATAATGATACATTGTATATAAACGTGCCAATGAACGATACCCTCAGTCCCATTTCTTCAATACATCATTATTTGGGGACAAGATATTTAAATGTTTAAAAAAATAATATGCTGGAAATAAACTAATCAGGCGGATTTTTAGAAAAACCTGCATTTCACCACAGGGTGTTTCGATTAGATGAAGAAAACATACGTTTGCGCTTATAATTTATATAATTCCAGCGTTATTCAAGAAACTGAATGCGGTTTATTAAACTCGAATGATTTTCCTTCTAGCTTTTAGAAAAAATCAAAAACGGGTAAAAATAAAAAGTAATACAAGATCAAATTTTGTCAAAGTATTACTTAAATGTATTACAAAGTGTATTACTTAAATATTGTGTATACGTTTTCTCAGAATCTGCAGAAAATATTTGTTCCCTTTATTTAATGTGGTAAATTAGCATATAATATAAAACGGTGTCATACAGCAATCATTTCTGGCTGATTGAAATCCAAGCAAAAAAGGCACGACTAAACCGCGTTACACAAACCGCCAGACGTAATCTCACTAAATCCCTATTAAACAAACTTTTATTCGGCCGGACTCGAACACCCTAAATTACGGAATCCAATCTGTGCATGTCAAAAACTTTTGATTCATGCGCGCTCTCACACACGCCGCCATTTGTCACGCGAATTGCCCGCCGGCGGTATATATAGACAATTTGTGTACAAAACACGACAAAGTGATGTTTCGGGTTCCAGAGAAAAGTTTAATTAGCTCACATGACATACGTCAATGCGACGATTCGGCGACAAATTTTTATTAATTATTGTGTTTGGAAGCTGAGGCGGGGATGTAGATGATGATGTTGCCTGGCCGGGGGTGAATTGAAACGTTAATGATTGGTTATCGATGGCGGACTTAATTAGGTTTTTCGTTCGTTTGGCCAGATGCAGACGATGTCCTGTATTTTCTGTGCAGGATTAAAGGATGAGTTTAATTACAACGACGTCAACACACACGTTTCATGATCTGATACAACTACACAGACCATAAATTGAAGTAACCCACGAAAAATTTGCATCAACTTCCAACACACCGTATCATTCCAAATCGCACCTTCAAAAAATAAGAGAGGCAACGAAAACCAAAATATTTGTCCAGTAATTATAAAAATTTCCTTCGCAATAAATATTATCAGAGCTATTTCTTCAGTAACTGTTAGTTGACGGGTTGTATGTATATCATAAAATTACGAAAATCAGTTCTGGGTGTGGTGTGCAACACCCCCAAAAAAACACTCGTTTGGTGAGAAAAGCTTTATTTCGCTAACAACTCGTTAACCGTTGAAGATAACAAATAAGTGCTTATTATAAAAAAAGTTCTCTTTTATTTTTTTGTATATAGTGCTTTCGTGGAAACTAATGCAATACGGTGCTTAGTGGCGCGCGCAATTATCCTAATATAGGAAATAAAATAAAAAACGATAATGTTAACTCAATTTAATTTATAATATATCAAAAACAAATTGCAAATGGATGCGAACTGCAAGTGTACTTGAAAGACATCTACAGGGTGAGGGCGCACGCATATAGGTATAATTTCGCGCGTTGTATTAACGAATACTTTTTGTTATTGTCTCAGTGGCAGTTGTAGGTGTTCGGTGAGTTATTGTGTCCTTGGCCGTATTAGGTAGGTGTACAACGCGACATCGAACGTGTACGAGAAGTGCAAAAGACGGTATCCGAGTGTTTTTATAATAATTGTGTCTAGTGTTTGTAAAATCATTGGTTATAGTTAATATTTTATAGTGTTATTATAGTATTATAGTATTTCTAGAATATAGTAATATACACTATATTTTTTATAGGTAATCGTGGTTTTATACAGAGTAGTGGCAATGGAAGAACTAAGCACATCGAGGAGTAAAAAAGCAAAGCCCATATATGAATGACATATATGCGCATATATGAATGACATAATAAGACTTTCTTCTGAAGTCACTTCACTTTGGTGGTGCATGATAATACGCCACTGAGCAGTAAAGCCAGTAAATCGCCGGCTTGTTCATGCAGGTGTCTTTTAAGTCAGCGAGAAGGGAAATGCGATTTATATGAGTAGAAGAGGGATAGCGACCGATATGATATGCCGCCGACTGGAGATCCTAGTTCTATTCACAAGAAACTGTGGCGGTATACAATTTTACACTAAATATACTTTTGTATTGCTAAACTAAACAAGATAGGAAGAAAATCAAAATGGGTTTTCAAAGGGATATAAAATTATTAATATTTTCATTTGTTGACATTTTTGATGCCTATTGATATGTATCAATATATAGAAATAAAAATATAATGCATTACTTGACTTTTTTACTTGAACAATATTATCACTTTTTTATTATATTATATATTAACACATTTTTTTGACGCTTTTAACTATTTACAGGTGCATAAAAAATAACTGATTTAATGGACGTTATATATGTATTACCTTTTAGTCAAGATAGTACTTTGACGCAGACAAAGTTTGGTATACATGTTGGTATTTACAAAATTACCAGGATGTTGAAATTAGCCAAATTTTGACCCAATCTAGATATATCTAGATTGGGTATTCGAATCTGATCCAAATGGATGATGATCTTTTTGCGGGGGATGCGTCCTTACTACTACTTCACTTTCTTCGTGAGAAATTCGGTTTAGATATGAATAACGACCGGAGCATTGCCACGACTAAATCAGGAACAACGATTGATGCTATCATTCAGTAGAAAGCCAATATTACAATACCTCTCTCTCTATCTCTCTCTCTCTCCCACTCTCTACTATCACGTGTACTGTGCTGCATGCGGATTTTTTTGTTTTAGATATATATCGAGCGATTCGCACAATTAATATAAGAGAGTATGGGTTGTGTCCAAAAAACTCCTTGCTAGTTTATTCGCACGCTTGTTGAAATTTTAAAAATAATTTAAAATTTTTTTTAAATAAAATAAAAGCCACTAAATGGCAAAACAAACCAAGTTCCAAACAGAAAATATTTCAAATTAGAGATCAGTAGTTAAAAGACTAAGTTTTACGTATCTAATATACCTAATGTTCTATTTTACTCACATAACATACTCCTCTAGATGGGATGCCAACTCACCTGTAATGAAAATAAAATAATTAGCGAACCAATTACAAAATCAAAAATTACAAAATCAAAAACCAAGTAAGTACAATATTAAATCATTAATTAGACAATCAGCAACTTAAATTATGGTATAAAAAATACAATAATTGCTCATATTTATTATTAACACATAATGGGCTTTTTCAGTTGACTCTTAAATTTCAAAATAAATGTTTAAATGAAAGCTCACTCATAGATATTCACCTCGTGCACTTTGTTCCGAATACAAATCTCAAGTGTTTAATATAAAAAATTATTTATTATAACAATTTGAACACTCATTAGACCTTAGGGCTAAGTGACAGTCACACAGCCCGGAATTGAGTTGGTAGCATTTGTCAGAACGACTAAATAGCCCACGCCCACAGCTGTAGTTGTTTGCGTTTAGTTTTGTGGATATGTTTTGTGCGTTCCTCTACGAATTATGTTTTGCTTTGTTTCCGTATATTATTGTAAGAAAACTGAGCCTTGATTTTCTAAGATTTCTATGTGCAGAACATCTGGCGATCTATGGACGATATTCTTTAAGCATACTTTGTCCGGTTGCTATTGTGGTGAATTATGACACATTCTAGACTGGTCGTTAATTTGATTATGATGATTTAGGTAGGTTGGGAGGAGTTTTGCAGGTTCTAGTTCTAATTTTAGTGTGTTAGATTACAATAAGCAGGCTGTAAAGCAGTGGTAGATATTATACTTAACCTATGTTAGTATCTTTGGGAGTCTTTTTTCATTTCATTATTATCTGTTTATTCTGCCTCTTTTGTTCTCTGTTTTGTTTTGATTGTTATTTTATTATTTTTCATTTTTCATGTAGTGCAGTGTTTGATGTTCTTGATCTGAGTCTCGTGCTGGTCGCTAGCCTAAGTGCCTTATTTTGTACTACCTGGAGTTCCTTTTTTTTGGAGTTCTGTAGCCCACGGATTGCACACCGCTGCCGCGTATGTTAGAATGGGTCTTATGTAGGCATTATAGATTATTAAAGCGGTGGGTGTCGTGGATCGTAACATGAGTGTTGATGTCTTATACATTCTGAAATTGGCTTTTTATTATTTGATCTACATGACTGGTAAATTTAAATGTTCTGTCGATATTGACTCCAAGGTATTTGAGAATGGTTATATTTTTGATATTTATATTATTCTTGCAGATGTTGACTCTAGGCAGTTCCTTTTTCCGTGTAAATACCAGTATTTGTGTCTTTGTCTCGTTCGTCTTGAGTCCCCATTTCTGGTAGTAGTTTACGGTTTCGTTTGTGTGCTGTTGCATGAGTCTTTGCAATAATGGCAGGCTCGTAGTATTAGCTATAGTGGCTGTGTCGTCAGCGTATAATGCCCGTAGGTCTGATGGGTTGGGGAAATCGTGGGTGTAAATTTTGAATGAAGTTGGTCCTAGTGATGAGCCTTGTGTGCTGAGAGCATTGGGCGGGGTTGGGATCCATCCTTTTTGATGGTTACTGTGGCGGTTAGATATATATGATTATATTATTTTGAAAATACGAATCGAATAATTTGCTATATGTAATTTGTATAACAGTCCGGGATGCCAGACTTTGTCGAAGACTTTTTCGAGGTCTAGGGAGATAACCCCACACAGCAGGCCCACCGACCAAACTTACATCAAAGAAGACAAGTAGGGAAATTTGGATAGGGCAAGTATTTCATATGAGCCTCGTGTCACTATTTTGAGAATCTATCTTGTGTGTACCATCTACCTTACAGGTTATTACTGTTTAATTAGTAATTTAAATTCTTCCGTTTCAACTTACTTAAACTTTGTTGAAGAGTGCATGTATATGATAGTAACGCTGATTAATGCTGTAGTTTAGTAAATTTATTTCATAAATTATCAATATAGTAGCGATTGTACATGGAAATACTCCACGTATTAATTTCATTTTTTATTTACACAACAGGAAGTTATTTGATAATTTTTAGGTATAGCCTATGTATAACTTCTGGTAAGTTATAGAACCGATAGCAGTTGTTGGGAATTTAATTTTCAGCTATCTGTCCGAGATTTTGTAATTATTTAACCGGGCAAGGCGTTTTTTATTGGTTTTTCCAAACCCGTCAAAGGACGTATTAGTAGGGATCTTGTCATTTGCAGAACATTGGGGTAAATTCGATTTTATTAACTAAATTGAATGAGTGAATTTGAGAATTTCTGTTAAAAATACAATTATTGACAGTATCGTATCGTATAATTTTGGTATTCACCCTATAATTTATTTTAATTATTGAGTTTATAATTAAATTCAAATACCATATATCAAATATCATAAGTTTATTAATTTTGCGTAGTCTATTCATTAAGATAAATTTTATGTAACCTCATAGTTGTATGGACATTTGTATATTTTTTACCACAATTTTGTTTAATTAAAAAAAATTAAAGGACTTTCTTATCAATTCATTGATTCATTTGTAAATCAATTCTATTACGTCTATATTGCCTCTTAATTAAATGGTCAGATAATTGTACGTGCTTCTATCTTCATTGCAAACTTTGTAATTTATACAACTAAATTCAAATGTGTTATAATTTATTGTAATTGCAACATCATTGCCATTTTTGGTAATTTTTAATAATTAACCAAGTTTTTGCTTGGTCGTCCATAGACACCATCCAATAAACTCCAGGCTTACCTATCTGCAGCTTACAGATATGTGAGCATATACTCCTCTTTGACTTTCTCTTCGATTTGATATAGCATGTTATAATCTGTAATAATTTTTTATTGGCTATATGCTAATGTTAATGCATTTAGCCAATAAACAACTGTAGCTAGACTGATATACAAAATTAACGCACAATGAGAGACCACTTTGTATCATTGGAACTAGATGGTACTTGCTCTTCACATGGGAATATTAAAATAGGAGTACCACATGGATTTGTACTTGGCACCATCTTACATCTTACCTGTATTAATGACTTTTGGAATTGCATACCAGGGATCTAGCATATAGTGTTTGCCAATAAAATTTTGGTGCAACTAGCAGACATATTTAGTTGAGACAGGCCTTTGATTGGTTAGGGGCAAATATTTTCAGCAAACCTCAGGTCTAAATACGGTCAAATCTGAAATCGTCACGTTTAGTGTGAAAACGGTGAATTTCAAAATACAAAAGCAGCATAGCCTTCCTTTTGAATTAATCTGGATCAAAAATTATTTCGTGATGACCACGTACATTATTTATCTTAAATAATGTTGCTAAGTACATCTATTCCTTGACAAACATCTATAAGCTGATTCAAATAAAGTCAGTACCATTCGCAGCTCTTACTATACTCCATTAAGCAAGGGTTTTTTACAGGAAAAAGATGTAGAAGTTTTTTTCTCATCGGTTCTATACTTTTTTTGGCTCAATCCGATTCTGAGGTGCTTCACTAAAACTAAAATAAAAAATATATCGGCACTTCGAGAGTATTTCGTAAGATATTTTTTTATATAACAACACAATATAAATTAATTGTCCATCTGATATTTGCTTATTTTGAATACGACATTGCAATAAATCATGTAATTTTTGCTGAAAACACCATACATGCAGGTGTTATCGCTATAATTCGTTAATGATTGGATTGGATGGATGCTATCACATGACTTGAAATACAGAAATTTGATTGTTAGTTAGATAGAGTAAAAAATTATCAATACCCTCCTGTGATATATAATATAGTATATTATCATAGCAGTGTTTGGAATTATCCATAGTCGCATAATATTTATAAAATATTATTTTAAATATTACATAACTCCGAATAAGGGCTAAATATTGTATTAATCCATAACAACTTCCAGTAGTATCATTTTGCTGCATAATAATTGAAAATTTCCCATTGTGTATAAAATGGTAAAAACTCAAAGATTGGTACCAGCATCCTCGTAGGCAACGAATGCAAGTTCCTTAATCTAACTGCATAACAAACGAGAAAGCAAAGGAATAAATTAAAATACCGAACAAAATGCCGTTTCCCGCTCGGTAATAAAATTCCAGAAACAATCATAATACTGGAATAGCCAAGGCACTGGAGACGCGTTGGATCAAAAGGGAACGAATAAAATCGTGTTTAAAGTAGAATTAAATGCAAAAGCACAATTGAACCATTCTTCCATTTATTCCAGTGCGATGAGATAAAAGTTAAGGACTGCATTATTAAATGTTGTAAAGAAAGCAGAAGAACGGAAAGGAATTATAAATTTCACCCTGCGTTAATTTTTCTTGATCTGAGAATAGCCCTTGCCCGCTTCCCAGCAGGGACTAATTTGCATTTATTAGCTCCATGTAAATCGCTCCAATTATTTTTCATTTCTGAATTACACATGTTTCAGGATCAGTTCCTCGTAAAATTCACGTGAATTTGATAACTTGTCGACAATACCTCTCGATTCATTCAATGTTATATTAAAAAAGTATTGGAAAAAATCATGCATAAAACTCGAATACGGGTTTGCTCATTAGTGCGTTAAAGTCCAATATAGTCCTTATGAACTTTTTTTGTATAGGGATGATACTCTACTCAAAATCGCACATATTTTAGGATTAAATTCATATTAAAAATATTTTCAGAGATACAGGGTCATTCACTAGAATGGATCACCGACAGTGAGGCTTTTTTTTAATAAAAACTATATATTTTTATTTTTTACTATCTGTCTACACCTAAACCTGTTTACACCTAACTGTAAATTACAACTTGTAATTAGTTCGGCACTATATTAATATTTTTGTAAGATTTTTTTGCAAAATTATGACACACGTCAACCTAGTTCTTAACGCATTGATTGGCGCAACAAATTTTTTTAGCAGGATTTATGTTTGGGCCACAGTTTTTTTAAATTAAACTCCTCATATTTTTCAATAAAATTTAATACCTTATAGTTATTTTAGGGGTTGTCTGATTACTGTTTTTGAGATCGAGGATGGTTAAATAAATTATTGCAGCTTTTATTCATGACAGAAATTATACATAATTGAACAAAAACTATTGTATGCAAGAAATTTAAAAAAAAACTCGTTGTAGGACATTCCCAGATCAGTAATTCTAACCATTAATTTATTCCATTTCTCTGTTGAATTAATCAGATTATGAAAAATTGTAAATTTAATAAGCAAGTGTGAAATAAAATGGCATATTTAACTGAATGGGAAAAATTGACGTAGTTATTAATGATGCTTGAATATGGTGATGTAAGGTGTCTAGTTAAAAAATTCGAAGGTAAATTCAATGCAATATATATTATTTTATTTGTAGTCTATTCAAATAATTTTAATATTTATCTTGCCTGCTCTCAACTCAGGGTCGCCGCTTGTTTCATATTTTATTTAGCAGGTATCTTATGTTGTATTAAATTTTCATCAAAATTAACGCACTAGAAAAACCAAAAAAGTCAAAGTGAATTTCCTGGCGCACCCGATTTCGATGATTTTTTTAAATTGTAGCTTACTTCTTCAGCAGAGGCACTATGGTAGTATTTCTTATTCGAGAATTTTAGTTTTAAGCATACACAGGGTGTTGCAATGAGGTAAAGCTTTTTCATGAAATTTGCAACACCCTGTGGAATGCTGCGTGATTAAAACGGTCAGTGTGTACTGATGTTAGTCTGTAGCCCCATTTTATTCGTTCCATTTCGTTTTTTTTAACCCGTTATCTCTATTATTAAAGGAGATACACAACTAAAATGAAAATGCATTATATGCGATAATCAACCACATGTCAGTTTAGAATTAAAATGCCGTATTGTGAAAATAAGAGCGGCTACGGGAAAACAAAAATAAGAAGCGTCAAATTCGCAAACGTCAATTTTGTTTAACTTGAGTCGCTGTTGAAGTTTAAAGTGTTTGTAGTATCGAAATGGAGCGGCAAACAAGAAATTGGAACTGTGAGGAATGTGTGGAAGTGATAACATTGGCCGGGGAAGGATTAAGCTATAGTGCTTTCGTTTGATATGCAAACTAATGGATTGCGGTGCTCAGTGGCGCGCGTAATTATCCTAATATAGGAAATAAAATAAAAAACAGCAATGTTGACTCAATTTAATTTAAAATATATCAAAAAGTGAACTTGGTTTTGTAAATGACGGTCTTTTAACCTTCGAATTCAAGGAAACAGGCGACATGAATTCCACCGTTTTTGATGATGGGTTCAAAGGAATTATGGACAAATTACAACCTGGATCTGTTATAGTGATGGATCATGCTTCTTATCATTCTCGTAGAGCAGAACAGCTGCCCACAACTGTATGGCGGAAAGGGAAAATTAAAGACTGGCTGGAAGAAAGAAACATTGGACATGATGATTCACTACTTAAAGCTGAATTGTTTACACTGGCACGGCAACATTTTCCAGCTTTCAAGAAGGAAGCAAGAGGAATTGAGGTAATTCGAGTGCCTCCATATCACTGCGAACTGAATACAATTGAGCTTATTTGGGCACAAATAAAAGGGAAAGTTGCTAGAGAAAATACAACATTTAAGTTAGCTGATGTGAACAAATTTCTCAGTGGTGCAATCAAAGAAGTAAATGCGGCCAACTAGATAAAATTTATAGACCATGTGAAGAAGGTGGGATATCGATATTATGATGGATACTCCCGGTAAACCAGTCGTAATAAATGTAAATCAAGGCAGTTGTGAAAGTGACTTATTTTCAGATAGTGAATAATGATATGAATTTCTGATGTGAGTGTAACTATATGTGCAAATAATAACAAATCCCGCAAATTGGTGAGTTAATTTGTTATAAATTTTACAAACAGTCTTACCTATACTAATAATAAGTAACCTAACTACGTTCTATCCTGGCAAGGGGCGCTCTCACTGGGTAATAGCAATTTAATTTCACTCTTTTATTTTAAATTGGTATTGGCTAAATTGAGCACCAAGTTGTAGATGCAGCATGCAAAAATTTTTCAATATATTTTAAATACATTCAAAACTAAATAATTTTTTGGCTTATAGTTTTGCACATATATGAATGTGACATAATAAGACATCTTTTGAAGTCACATCATCTTGATTGCGCATGATTGTATCTCGGATTTGGCATAATACTATTAACAGATGCAAAACTACAGCAACACTAGTATTTGTATTTATTTTTCATGATGTTTTTTTCCTGTTTCGTTCCAATTATTTTTATTTTTGTTTGTTAGCCAGATGTTATGTAAGTTCATTTTTAAATGTAAAGAAACATGAAATAGGTATTTTGTACCTGTTTTTCCTTTCCATAAACAAATAAAAAAATATGTAATAAAAAATATAGGCAAAATAAATTGTTAACTACTAATAACCGAATAGAAGGTTGCGGTAGTCTTTTTAATGGGTTCAAACGAAACTAACAAATCATTTTCTCACGTAAAATAACTGAACGGAATGTTCCAGATGCACAGTAAATTTCCTGAACGACGTACGAGTATATTCAAGTAGCTCGAGCAGAAACTGTGATTATAAAAAACTAAAACCCCCTCCACATTATAAGAATGACACTAAGCCCACAGTGTCATGTTAGAACTGTCATACTATAAGGCACTTTTTTATTGCTGTTACAAAAGAATTGCTTTAATTAAGGGCTATTACTATATCGCAAAGAAAAAGTAATATTTTATTTCCAATCATAATAAACTAAGAAAATCTCTAAGCTTTATAACAAAAATGACACACAATGTTGCCAGAAATTTCATATCGCAGCTGAAATTCAATTAACACTGTATTTTTGTAGGGTAAGCATGGTGCAATAGCAGTAATAACCGGCCCGGCAAGGGGCAACTGCAACTTGCGGCCACCGGTATGATTAGTGGCAGCGTGTACATACATGCTGGAATAAATTACGGTAGTATTATCTTTATAGCACAGCGAGCCTTTTCAACTAACATATTTTTAATCTAAGGTATGATAAAGGTCAAAGCGAATTATAATCGTGTTATGATTAGATAAGATTATGTGTGACATATAATAATCAAATCATACTAGAAAAACCACCCAAAAGTATAGCGTGTAAACAAACTTCTACAACAAGCCACCACCTAGGGTAGGTTAGCTCTGTTTAGATTTTACTTATTCTTAGACATGCGGCAGGGTTCAACAGAGGGGTTAAAGACGTTCTGAACTTCGTAAACTGTTTACATATCAACCATGCTGGAATCACCTCTCGACATTCCTAAGATTCCAATATATTTCCAAACTAGAAAGTTCAATGCAATATCCATAATTTGTTTATGGATACAAATTGAGTACATAAATCTGGAGTTACTATCACGAGCCTCCACTGGGGAAACCCCGGATTGGCATAATATAAGATATTATCCTGATGTGGTGAAGTTTTCATTAGTGAAACAAGTTACCGTGCTAGACTGTACGGTAGCTGCTGTTAAATAAACCATTTCTCTATGCACGTTAGGGTTTCAGGGCGTAAAGTGCAGTTATTCGGGATCGTAGTACCCCAAGTTCTAGTCAGCCAAATTGGAACTGTGAGGAATGTGTGGAAGTGATAACATTGGCCGGGGAAGGATTAAGCTATAGTGCTTTCGTTTGATATGCAAACTAATGGATTGCGGTGCTCAGTGGCGCGCGTAATTATCCTAATATAGGAAATAAAATAAAAAACAGCAATGTTGACTCAATTTAATTTAAAATATATCAAAAAGTGAACTTGGTTTTGTAAATGACGGTCTTTTAACCTTCGAATTCAAGGAAACAGGCGACATGAATTCCACCGTTTTTGATGATGGGTTCAAAGGAATTATGGACAAATTACAACCTGGATCTGTTATAGTGATGGATCATACTTCTTATCATTCTCGTAGAACAGAACAGAACTACAACAAGCCACCACTTAGGGTAGGTTAGCTCTGTTTAGATTTTACTTATTCTCAGACATGCGGCAGGGTTCAACAGAGGGGTTAAAGACGTTCTGAACTTCGTAAACTGTTTACATATCAACCATGCTGGAATCACCTCTCGACATTCCTAAGATTCCAATATAATTCCAAACTAGAAAGTTCAATGCAATATCCATAATTTGTTTATGGATACAAATTGAGTACATAAATCTGGAGTTACTATCACGAGCCTCCACTGGGGAAACCCCGGATTGGCATAATATAAGATATTATCCTGATGTGGTGAAGTTTTCATTAGTGAAACAAGTTACCGTGCTAGACTGTACGGTAGCTGCTGTTAAATAAACCATTTCTCTATGCACGTTAGGGTGTTTCAGGGCGTAAAGTGCAGTTATTCGGGATCGTAGTACCCCAAGTTCTAGTCAGCGGCTGGACTGATTTGCAACTAATGAGGAAATTTCAAGGATTTCTCAGATGAGGCGTGCTCAACTATATTATTCCTGCCGCTACGTGCAGTCGTGTCACTGTAACGACAGTTTTGGTGACAATTCTAGCTGCAGGTGGGATAAATCTCCCAATTATCTTATTTAAGGAGTCTGTGAAACATACGAGGCTAATAACAATCTAGATGCAGACTCTACTACAAACAGTAATCGTATCATTTTAAGTAACTCGAGATGAAAAAATCATTAATATATACCTAGTATTACTTATTCATAACTGCGTACATATGCATATATTACAGTTTATATTAAAATTTAGAACAAATGTATACAATAAGAATATTACTTAAAAATATACACATACATTTACTTATCGGAAATATTAAAAAACATTTTCATAATTTAGTAGGATACGATAGTCATTTGTTTATATAAAACAACTGGAATGATTTTTTTGTCTAAATAGGTACCGTAAAATGGGGCTACCTCGACAGTGGCAGCGGGGCTAACTTCGACGTGTCTATTTCGATGCCTATTTTTTGCATAAAAAAATGCTTCTTCGGTTATCCATTGGTTTTTTATTATTGTTATTGTTTGTTTATTATATTTTATGATATAATTATTATTATTATCCTTTCTGTTTTGTTTTTTATCGTTTTCATTAATTGTTTTATATTGGGTTCGTTTTTTCTCATTGTTTAGATTATCCATTTGTTATTGTTTATATTTTATGGTATTACTATTATTATTTTTTTTTATTTTTCAATTTTTTTATATTTTTTGTTTGTTTGTTTGGGACATTGCAATGGGTTTGCGGACATTGCAACGGGGGCTCCAAGCAAGCGACCTACGACGTTTCTATGACGATTAAAAGTGTGCTCAAAAGTTTGTTCTTATCTTCTCAGTGTTTTTTATTATTTTCTATTTGTGTTACATTGTTAATTTATTTTGTTTGTTTAAGGGAAATTATTTTAGTTTAATGCCAAATAATGCCTTAAAACAAGCCGCGCTGTTTTTAAGACGATTACAAATGTGTTCCTAACTGGTGTTGTTAGTTCTTAGTGTTTTTTAATATTTTATATTTGTTTTACATTGTTTAAAGAGTTTTGGTTTATGTAAAATAATGTTTTCTTAGTTTATAATAATATTTCCTACCAAAGGAATTAAATAAACGAGTATATGCAAGTAGTTTTTTATTTCCTTATTATTTAGGCCTCTAAGACTTTATTATTACTTCTGATTGATTATCTATAACAATTCTTAGATTTTTTTGGTGTCGAAGTAACCTTGATATAGTTCAACTTCGATTTTATACGTAAATACACAGTGTGCCGAAGTTACCCCCAAGTCGGGGTAACTTCGTAACCAAAAAGAAAATAAGAAAAGAGTGAAGGACAGGTAGGGGGGTAATTCTCAATTCTTAATTCTCGCCAATTGATAGCCAAGGCTTCAATTGTTACGATAGCATATAAATCAAGGTTCTGAAGGTCATAGTTTCCCCTCCACAGTACCAAATATACCAAAAACCTGTCCAAGTAGCCCCGTTTTACGATGCGTCATAATATGTTTTAAAAAGAACTTCTAAAAATTTAAAATGTGGTTATAGAATACTTCTTTCAATCTGTAGGTACATTTTAAAGTCAGAATACTCAGTCAAATACAATACCTAATATTCCATGTGCAAATTCGGACACCGTTTCACAGCTCCGAAATACTACAAAATATAAAACACTCCCATATAGAAGAAACCATTATTTAGCCATATTCAGACTAGCTAATATGCTATCTGTATTGCTACGGAAAGCGATTACTGCGGTTATATACGAATACAGGAGTCTAATTTGTTTGAAACTAGTTATCTCTAATCAACTGATAAATAGTGATAGGAGTTTCGCTTTATTCCTCAGATGAAAATAAATTCTTGTACACAGCGGAATAGCTAATTGGAATTTAGTTTTAGATTCGAGAAAGAAAGGGAATTTGCTCTAATTTTTGTTTGTAAGACTCGTAATACTCATTAATACTTGTAATAACAGTCTCCAAGGTATACATTAATTTGATTTGAACCAGATTTGAACATTGCTTTGCATAGCAGCAAAAATAAAACCAGAATAAAGACGTGGGATATAATTTTTATCAGGCATACAGATGGAATATATTTTATTGTTTTATAAATTTCAGTGGGTATTTAAAAAAAATATATTATTAATTATTTTGTGTTTGATACATAAAGGGTTCTATAAATTTTAGCCCACTGTTTTTGCAGATCAAGATATTGAAATTAAATATCATTTCAATATCATAAGTTAATAATTTCTAAAATCATAAGCGTAGCCGAGGGGTAAACCACCTATCGCATTTTGTACACCAAAAATTCAAAAATTCTAAAAAATGCTAATTTTCATATAATTGTTTCAAAAAAATTCTAATAATTCTAAAAAAATCTAATAATTCAAAAAAGTTCTAATAGTTCTAAAAAATTCCAAAAAATTCTAAGTAGGTAGGTAATTTTAAGCGATTCTTAAACTGTATAAGAATTCTCATATTTTTTGGTCATTCTATACCTCACCTTTATTTTCCCTCGTGGAGTAGATAAAGAATGTGATTGTGATTGTGATGTCATTGTGATCAGTTATATCCACTTTTTTATTTGAACAATATTTAAGCCAATATTGCTATCTATAAAAGGTTTTCTTCTTGAACAAGTAGTAAATCGTCGGCACGTGTGTTTTTTCTGATGTCTGTAGTGTTTTCTTTGTGATACAAATTTTAATATTTTTCGAAAAAAAACACTTTTTTAAAAATATTTTATTATTTTATTTCATAAACCGTTAAGCCGACTGACATAAAAAACAACTACATTTCTGACACTTCTCCTATGCTGCTTCTAAACACATATCTAACTCTCTCTCTAGTAGGAACGATATCAGGTGTATTTAGTGATCCAATTATCTGACTAAATTTTACAAATGAAACATCTTTTTCATTGGCTGTATATGCTTTTTTGTAGTCTGCACTGTTAAGTGTCATAACTTTGACGTCGTCCTCAACGATATCTTGCACAATACATATGTAAATAAACTTTTGTGTGTTTCTTTTCCCTCCTACAAGTGATACTAGTACTAAGTCTCCATGTTTAATCTGCCCAATATTCTTTATTTCTTTAATATCTTCCGAGATATTATCTCCGGGATTTTCTCCTTCAGAATACGGAGAATCATCAGATTCCATAAAAATAACATCTTAGCAATCGATATAGCAATAATTAATTTAACATAATATATTAAAAGTGTTATTTACTTACTTGAATATCATTCACAGAGACCATTCACAGTACATCAACTACTAGTCACTACTAGTGCTTAAAAACGGTGCGCTTTGCTAGCTACTGCTAAAAAAACACGTGGTTGTTCACGATATTACGCAAGTTCGCCGTCCGGCGCGATGTGGCAGGCAAATTCTTACAGTTTGCGCATGCGCAATAGGTACAAATTCTAAATAAGTTCTAATTAAATGCTAAGGAATTCTAAAAATGCTGCAAAATTCTAAAAAAATACTGATAATTCTAAGAAATGCTAATGAATTCTAAAAAATTCTAAAATTCTAACAGCTTGTACACCAAAATTCTAAGGTGGTACCCCCCTCGGTGTAGCCTTAACTTGTGTAGCTGTTTAATTTTAACGAACTATAACAATAGTAATTGCACATTATAATCTACTTATTTGTCTGCTTTGCTTTTCTGTCATAATCTTAAAAAAAGTACCTACATATATTATTTAGCTTACTGTTTAGAACATATAATAATATAAATAAAAAAATAAGCTTAATATTAGCCATAATTAACAGGTAAGTCCAAATTAAGTTAAATTAGAAAAGGCATGAGAGAAAGAAAAGTAGCATGCTCGTATAAATGTATTGTCATTTATTAATAATAAGCGAATTATTGAAGTAGAAGTACGAATGTAAGTAATATATTATATCAGAATATCTAATCAAAATTATTAAATTTAATCCAATTTAATATTATAAACACAGAGTATTTTGGATATGAGGCTATAACTCGAATCAGATATGAAAATGTTTAAAAGTATTAAATTTTATTAAAGTAAATAATCCAAGTGAAATATAAAATAAACAAAAAATGTGGTAATATTTTTGTAGTGTTTAATAGTTTGATAACGAAAAGCGTATTAGAAGGCATGTTACCATTGGTTAACAAAATTGTTGATACGAAAAACAATCGCATTTAAGAATATAATATACTTACCCGGCTTAGAAACACATAACAAAGCCACAAGAGAGTCGTAATAAGTAGCCCAAGGCAGAAGCCACCAAATTTTCCACTCGATGTTTTTGAAATTATTAAGTTTATAAGTTTATTTAAACCCATATAACGTATATAAAATAGCAAAGTATTGAAGTACAAGTGTTTTATAGATAGTTGTCTCAAATAAGTTAATATTTATAAATTTTACCCAATGTTTTACCCAAGCGAGCCATTGGTGGTGTCCTAAAAATATATATGAATAAGCAAATATATAAATCTTATTCCCATAAAAACCATTAAATAAGTTTATGTTTGACCAAGGAGGTCAATTGAATTAATTCTTAAGGATTGTAAAATGTATTAAAAACTAAGTGTTAGTGCGACGTTAGTGAAAACAACAAGTGGTACTTCACCAGAATATAATAAACGGCGGATTCTTTACCAGCTTCCAGCATCACCACCAGAGAAGGTTACGAGAGAGCGCGGTTACGAGAATGCTAATGATAATTAGATAATGATTAATTAGAAACATCAAGCTTAAAGTAAAATAATAATAATTAAAAGACAGCGACATAAATAGAATCACATTTTGTGGAATGTAAATCAAGATTATAATATTAAAGATAGCCACAATTTCAAAAATATCATATATGAAAGACAGTTAACATAATTTATTATAACTACATCAAAAGTTATGCTTGTTTTGAACCTCTCATTGAGAAGATCCTCATGCTCTAATATAATAAAACATAATCCGAAATATGATATCTTAAAAGATAAAATAGTATACATAAAAGTATACATACAAAAGTATACATAAAAAAAATAAAAAAATAGCTCAAGTGATTCTATATAGATAAATAAAATTATCAATTTGTTGCGTTTTTCACAATAGTGGTTCAACGTGGTTACTCGTGGATAAAAGTTGAAATGGAGGAGGCGAACAAATATTGCAAGTGTTAGCAAGGCAAGGGGTGACATGAAGTGGAAGATGCTTGAGAAATATTCGATATTACAACACGGGAGTTACAGTGCACCCAGCTTGTAGAAAAATTACACGAGAAAGGATACTATTAAAACCTACCAAGAGCCTGTCAAGGCAGGTGGATCTGCGTCGTCTGAAGTACCACCAGTGAAGCAAAAATTGAGAACGGAAACAAAGTTTGATTTCAAAAAGAATTTTTTTTGCAGTCTGGTCGTGGCGATGAGTTTATGCAGAAGGAGAAGAAGAAAAGTGCTAAACATCGTGAGAAAGTTGATTGTGGCAACCTTACAGCTTAAAGGCAGTATTGCTAAAGCCGCAAACCAGCGAGATAAAGAAGTGTATCCATGAAGAAATATTATTTTTTATTGATTCCGACAATCATATTGTTACTTACAAGCAAATCCTAATGCCACTTGAAGCCCTTATATTTCACTAAAATTATGTAAATACGCGAAGCATCTGCGACGGCTGCTGCCTGGATGAGATGCCTATTTGACAGATAATTAACTTCCAAACAATCCGAACTGTATGCCTCCCTCTCAAAATCAGCCAGACAAATTAGCTATATTCTCCAAAACGAAGTTAACTTTCAAATATTTTAAAGCGGCCTTTCATACCAGAATTAATTGATATAATCAGGACCAACATATTTAAAACTTAGTAGCGCCCTTTCTGATGAATGGCTAAATTGTGAATTCGGCTGGGGTGGGATCCATTGCGAGCCAACTCAAGATGGGTGCCAATGAATAAATAAAAGCCATCCCAGGGTAAAATGCAGCGGGTTAACTACTCCCCAGGCCACTCCAGACTTTAAGCAGGATGTGGACCTATATTTCACGACTGGAGACACAGACTGTTTCGGATCGATGCAGACCGCTCTAAACTACGGAAGGCCAGTGTCAACGGTCACTATTAACTCTAAATACCTAGACTGGAACTAAAATTAGGTACATAATAAACAATTGGCTGAACAGCACTTAGGATTACACAATGATATCAGATGATATCAAATATAATAGTGTGGTTTAGATTGCTTTATATAACGGATGAGCATAAATCACCTTCCCTTTTCTCTTTAAGTTGGTAGTAGGTATTAATGCCTCGTTGAATCGAATATTGAATATCAACATTATTTAATACATATTTTCGTGTAAATGATTACTGCAAAAATAGTTTCAGGATACTTTACTGTCCATGACTATAATAGTTAGGTATGTAATAAGGATCATAAAGACAATGATTACGGTACCAGCTGTAAATATAACACGACGCTACCGTCATGATTGTTTTATGATTCAAATTGAAAATTACATACAGAATATTATCTGGTGGCATATACGGGGTGTCTTGAAACGAATGTTACATACTTCAATAGTAGGTTCTAAGGAACAAATAAAAGTGATTCAACCTATTTTGCACAAGTAAAAAGTGTCCCATTAAAAAGTTATAGGTTTTCAAAGTTGATTTTTTACTTTTTAATTTTTGCATTAATTCTGAAAGTGCGGAACCGAATTTGTTAAAATTTGGCACCTAAGAGTGAATCTCTTAGGTGCCAAATATGACGGCGAATACGATGGCAAGCCAAAGCGTACGTAGACCATTTTTTAAATCAGTCCAAAACATATTTTATGCAATATCTCTTAAATGCACCATATTTTCGATATTCAGGTATGCCTTTTGTGTGATAACAGGTTATACCTTATTTGTGGAGAATGAAATTCCTTATTTGTTTTTTATGGCGAAAATCGGAAAAAGTTGTAAACAAAAAAGATACAGTGAAAAAGTATTTTGCTGACCAGGTTAAAACAGTGCCCCCTATATTACAATTTAAGATGGACCTTGCCATCGTATTCGCCGTCATATGAATCTCCTAGGTGCCAAATTCTATCAAATTCGGTTCAGCACTTTCAGAATTAATGCAAAAATTAAAAAGTAAAAAATCAACTTTGAAAGCCTATAACTTTTTAATGGGACACTTTACTGGACCAAAATAGGTTGAATCACTTTTATTTGTTCCATAGAACCTACCATTGAATTATGTAATATTCGTTTCAAGACACCCTGTATATAATTGTTTCTCTAAAAACTTGTAATTTAATTTTTATTTTTGAGGCGACAGGTGCATCCTGTTGATCCTGGAGATTTAATCGAGAACATCCGATGTTGTCTAGGGTGGCCACCATCTTGGATATTTGACGTCATATAGGCCGTCTGCCATAAAATCAAGCAAAACAGCTAGTAATGCACGATTATATAGAGGGCATAAGGAATGTATTAAAATTGGTCCCATAATTTCATCATCAAAATTCCTGGTATTTCCTACGGTATTTGTTTTGGTCCTTGACTACTCGTGTATATACTGTAGTTTCAGCGACAACGTTTTGTAGGATAAAATAACTTTCTGATAATACTGTATGAGTATGTAGACATATAGACTTTTCTCCAGAGAACAACAACCGTAAGTCTTAAGATAAGGAAAATGCGACAATATATTCAGAACGCCGACTTAAAATTCAGAAATTAGCATTAAATGGCGAACGCCGTTGACAAAACACCCAGAATAAATTAACGCAACAGACGTATCGGTCTGTTTACATGCCGCAGAAGTTAGCTGTTTCGAGATCTACACCGAATATCAATGTTATCGCGCCCAACTTACCTTTATATACCCTGCCAATGTATGAGTTTGAGCGTTATCTCAAACCCTTAGGATAGGAAGGTTCGAATACAAAATAGTTTTGTTAGAATTTGAATACAGAGTATTTCTCGGAGGTATTACACCCAGGAAAACATGCTCCGGTCGAAACTCTATCAATGCAAGGAATTCCGAAATAGCTTTATCTTGTAATAACCGAATAAATCCAAGTCCACTGCCATAGCATTACAGTCAATTGAAAAAATGGCAACCTCAACATTCTCACAAAACCTCCATATATATGATAATATTATAGGTACTGTCGTAAGCAAAAAAAATTGGATAACTATTTTTTTCTAATGTAAATCTGTCTCTATATATGAAAATTTAATGAGTAGCCCTTTATTTTATTATAAGTATGTGAGCATAAAATTTAAAATGGCGTACTCAATGGTGCACTCTAGTTTTGGTTAGATAGAAGATCTACATTGTGAGAAATATTCAAAGCCTTCACATTTAGGAGGAGCCAAAAAGGAGCTTTTTCTGTTTTCTTGCCACTATCTCCTAAACCACGACAAATTTTAAAAAACTATAAGAGGGAAATTTCAGCAGATTTTCCTTAAAACAGTTTATTCACAGTATAATTCTGTTTCAACCTTAAGGTACAGAGGAGGGTTACATTATAAGAAATATTCACACCGCCCATTTAGCAGAAAGGGATCCCAAGATATAGTTGATGTATATTACAGGAATATACATTTTTTTTATGCAGGAATAAAATATCCTAAAACGATTACTCTAATTCTGTATAACCAGCACCCTTAAAATTCACCCCTAGAATTTTTTGAACATAATTGATTTCTTGTCTTTATTTTATTTAAATAGAGAAGAGACGTGTGACGGGTTGAAATAAGATCTTGCATAAGAAGAAGAAGAGAAAGATAATCAATCGGAATTATTGTTATATCTTCCTTTATATTTGACTTGAAAATGTTCTTTTCCCGGAACTTTTTTTCCCGGTTTTTTTTATTTTCCCGGGATTTTTATTTCTCTGGGAATTTTTTTCCGCAACTATTTTTCCGGGATTTTTTCCCGGATTTTTTTTCTCTTTTTCCTGGGACTTATTTTCCCGGGATTTTTATTTTCCCGGGACTTTCCCGGCAAAAACTACTCAGCGAAAAACTAACCTATAAAACCTCAGCAAAACAATTAACCCCAGCATGCTTCCTTTTTTTCGGGACTTTTTTCCGGCTTTTTTATTCCCAGGATATTTATTTTCCCGGGACTTTTTTCCCTGGACCTTTTTTCCCGTGACTTTTTTCATCTTCATCGTAGTCGTCATCTTCATTGTCATCTTCTTGTTAAACATAGGGATTTTTACAAGTAGAGCCACTTTGCATTTTAAATTTTATGCTGAAGAAATTTTAGTATTTCTGTGCTGCTGGATGACAGCTCCGATTCTCTTACACGCCGGCGACCAGTACTACTCGATCCAGGAAAATTCGTTTTAGTAGCCTGAGTAACTGAGTAAAATGGATTTTTTACTAATGTTTACAATTACAAATCTTGTTGAGTTGATATCCCTCGTCACCATGATCGCTTATATGGGGCATATTAGTTTTTGCACACCTGCAATGAATTTTGACAATGTCAACTAACTGACAATGTCACAAAAAATAAAGTTATATGTACGCAACTAGATTTTAGCAAAAATACGTTATAAAACAGCTATTTTTTTTGCTCAGGATAGTACAGAGATTATTTTCATTTATTTTTTATATGTGCATTATGATAGACATGTAGGTAGTTAATTTGATTTGTTAATTTGATACTTGGTTAATTAACTACTGATATTTAGTTTTTGAATATAGTCATAAAGAGGCTATATTTATTAAGAAACTCTTGTATGTTATACTGCATGACCATTATAATTTATTAGAAAACTTTCGGATCTGTAAGATTGTTGTTCTTGAGAAATATCCACACTGTGGGGGCATTCATTACCGGATTTAGCTCAAAAACAGGATGGTTTTCCTTTACCCAAAGACGATTTTACTTCGAGAGAATCTTACATTCTTTGAACATTTCGTTCTTGAGAGAGCGTGTTCACAAAAAACGCGGAAGGACATTCTGGAAGTTGTTTAAAATTTGATGACGAACACAATCTCTTCCTGACGTCCATCACTCTTCATCACTGACGTTCGCAGCGTCAAGAGTATAACAATAATAATAATGTACTAAGTGAATATTTTATTAATATTCTACAAAATGTTATGTGTTCTACTGTTCAGCCCACCACTATCAGTATCAGTGATTTAATATATTTACCAATTAATTTGCAGTCTTTAATAATATTATATAATGATACAATAATTAGCAAATGTGTAATTAACAATATAGTTTTCCTTCAACTTGAATCTGCTGGAATGTTAATATAATAGGTACAAATGTGTTTTAAGTACTCATCTCTGGCATGAGCAACCAAAATAACAACGTTATTTCAGCTGTGTTTACCCAAGTAAAGACCACTAAATAAATGATAATCGATACATCCAAGTGATATATTGTGAAACTGATTAACGTTTCTCAACACATTAGGCGTGAAATACTGTCGCTTTATTTCTGAAGATGGCGTAAATATCAACCTTGGGGCTATTTCTACATGGGTGTGAACTCTTTATCTCACCACAAACCTGTCGTTTACCATGTGTGTTCGATGGCAATTTACTTATAATCAAGGCGACGAAAAGTGACACGTCTAATGCTCGCATATAAATAACTTTCTTAGCGAGATCCAAACAGCTCGGACATCATTTAGAGACACTTATCAACACGTCTATAATTATTATATTATAGTTGGACATAAACTCTAATGACGGATATATATATATATATATATATACCCCTCCTCTATCGCCCATTTGGCTTGCTGCAATTAATTTATGAGTTCTTCTGACATACTTAATAAATAAACTAGCGAAACGTTTAGTAGAGTCCATAGCCCAATCAAAGTCGTCTAGAAATTATTTTCGTTTGTATTTAAAAGCTGAAACCAATTTTATATATGATTCCTCACCTTTAGAAACATGGAAAATCGTACAGGATGATTTTAGGGGATGAAATGTGCCAAACATTTTTCATGCATAATATTTATGTACACAATTCCGTGTTCACTTACGCCAAAACACAGCAATGTAAGACATCGAAAAATATTAGTATTGAAAATACTTCTGGGCGCATATATATGGGAGCCGTCTTTAAGAAAACATTCGTGAGATGCTACTTCGCGACATGCTATTCATCTGTCTAGTCAGCAAGTTGGACATAAACTCTAATGACGATGAAGTATATAATGACGGATATATACCCCTCCCCTATTGCCCATTTGCCTTGCTACAATTAATTTATGAGAAGTTCCTCGACATATTTAATAAATAAACTAGCGAAACGTTTGGTAGAGCCCATAGCCCCATCAAAGTCGTCTAGAAATTATTACCTGCTATTTCTCTCTATTGTAAATAATTGAAAAAAAAAACTACTCCACGCAACAGTTGTGAATAATTTCAAGTTTTTTGTTAGGTGAAGCGCCTAACGCCAGCGCGACATACAACTCTGTGGCTTGGTTCTAAAAGGGCCAATGTCGCTATCTTCTTAGCTTGAGTATATATATCTTTGAACTAGATATTTTGAGATCTTCTTTACCTAAAAAGGCCAATATCGAGGCTTGTAAAATGAATGTAAAATTTAAATAGCAAGGGCCACGTTTGTGAAAAATAATTAAAATACTAAAAGGGCCAATATTGACTTAGGCTATGGACGGTATATAGGTATGGACATTGGCTCTCTTACAACCAAGTCGGAGAACTAATTATGATACATAAAATGCTAACAAAAAAGAAATGTCAATAAATATGAAATTTCTCTCTTTGCAGTATTGACTGAATTCGACATAATAGGAGGAGCACTACTTATGCGCAATGCCTGATTCTTCGTAAGTGCCTTTGAGAAACCATACTTCACGGAATGAGTCTCTCATCTGTTTTCCTAATGTAGGTACGTTTCACAATCGGTGCCAACCACAACCAATATTACTTAGCACATATTAAAATTATTTTAACACAACCATTACGCGAATATATATATTGTAAAAAAATTACCAAATCATGTAGGTAATCATCAATATCGGACGTTAGTCGATTTCACACGTGCAACAATAAAAGTCTTTGTTATTGCGCGAGAACCATTCTCGACATCTTATTTTGAACATAGACTTCGCAAGTTTTGCCTGAAGTTTTTTCCTAGCGACTATTTCAATTGGGCATAACAAATGCTTCATTTTCAGCATATGATCATCCTAAACTTCTACCAGCCGTCACCACAAACTGATCAAAATTGTTACTAATCAAACTAATCAAGTACTGTACTACAGTAAACAAAAAATTGTGCCTGGTATTATCAATACGCCTAAGACGTAGCGTAGGAAGACGTAGAAGATGTAGGATGCAAGATCTGTGGGATCCGGAAATAATACTTAAAAAATTCAAAGCAAATGGTGTCCGCTGCGAGAGGGTGTTTAAAAAAAAATCGGTAACGGTAGTTGCCATCTATTACCATTACCCCGACGGTCATTGCCATCTCCAAACTTCTTTCTCGCAAAATCCCGAAAAATCCTAGTCCGGAAAAAAATTTCTTCGGCGGGGAGGTCAAATGTAACGCAAGAATTCAGTGATTACCGTTTCTGGAACTTTTTTAAAACCAAGATTTAACTCTCTCTCTCGACGGACTTCACTGACCTGGAATTTTTTAAGTAATTTTGCCGAAATGGAATTTGGGGGAAAGGGCACATTTTTTTTTTTTAAATAAGAAAAACTCGTTGCAAATGAGATTTAATTAAAAATTTATATATTCTTTGTCCACTGCCCGCGCCCGCGAGGGGCGTAAGCAATATAGAAAAGGCATTAGTGACGCTCAGATGAGGGCACAGGGAAAATCTCCCTATCGACTGGACTATTACATATGCGCAAAGAGTCAATATTTAAGCAGATTTTGAGCTTCCGATTATAAAGAACATATCCCAATCGATTTGGTATTCCATTCCATTTTTTGATAAGTTTAGTACACGTATTAAAAGCAACTTGTGCACAAATTTTCAGATTTTTATTCCAAGCCGTTATTGAACAATCGATTTTTTAAATTTTTAAGCAAAAAAATTTCTATTTATGAGATACTCTAGTAATAAATATCGATATCCATAAAGAGTGAGGTATCATTTTCTTCGTCTTTGAATGTAGTTTCAGAAAAAAATAAAATTAATCAAAGTAATTATCACTTAGTTAATAACGTTTAAAGATAAAAATCGACATTTTCAAAAAGTCCGACCCCTCGATTTTTTTAAAAATTTTCCCAAAATTCTACTCTATATTACGTAACTTTTAAGCCGCAGTTTGAGATGTGATCACAATTATTAAATTTTTCTTTCGAATATTGAATTCTTCTTTATGATTGAATTATCTATAATTTCACATTCTCGACTAAATATCCTCCAAAAAAATTGAAAATAAATTTGTTATAACGGATGAAATAATTTTAATCAACTTAAAATATTTTATTTAATCATATTATTTTACATTTCATATAATCTTATTATTTTTTTTGTTTCACTTAACAATTGCTTCTTAGATTTTTTAATTGTACTGTGATATGTAAACTTGTCTGCATTTTCTCCAAGAAGACAGTCACAACGAATAAGCACAGAGCACGTCTGCTTATAATGAAATCTCTACGTTGAATGGCGGCAAACAGTATCGAGATACCTGACCAACTCTGTTCCGGTAATGGCACCTACCATCTTAGTTGTAGATAGCGTTGAAGAGCGCGAATGTTTCAATTCGTAATTGGCATAGTGATGGCCGCTGTCCACCTGAGTTGAAGGTGGCGTTGATGTCAGGCAGTAAGGCAGTAATAATTTGAATGAGTCCCGCGAATGGGGGACTCAGCGTTGAATCTTTGAAAATTGGTGTGCCAGTTGCTTTTAACGCGTACTAAAACATATCAAAATGAGCGAAATCCAAGAGGATCGAGTCAAAAACTCGGTGATTTGGCATGGAATGCCCCATATACATCATACCCAAAATGCTTTTTTCGTTGTCAGGGTTAAGTTATCATAACACGTAAAGATAATATATTAAAATGTGGAATAAAAGAATTATTGTATGAAATTAATAACATCCCCTGCTGTTATAAAGCGGGGAATATAAAAATGAAATACATTTCAGTTCAGAAATGATCATACAATTTTAATTCAACCGCACAAAAAAAGGGGAATATCCATAGACAGACAGTAATTTTTAAAGTGGCAAATTCTCCCGGGCCCGCGCGTTATATTATGTGCCTCCCGGTAAGGATCGAGTCCCTTTGTTCATGAATTCGCACCTCATGAAAGGAATTGTAATATCATGAAACGTGATGGCTTCACCGATGTTTTATTCATGGGACTAGCTAAAATTATGTTTTGCATATTTACCTACAATAACTTATCGTTCCAAAGCCATACAATACAGATTGAACTAGTAGATGGTTTTAGAGATATGCAACGTAATAAATATAGGCTACATATACCTAGCGCAGAGCTTTTGTTAGTAGTTTATCGTACCTTATAAACAGGGAGATGTTGAAAATCGATTTGAAACTAATAATCATTTCGGACATGCCACGCTCAAATAAAATGGCGCCCACTTACCACTGCCGGTTGCTTATTTTAAATGGAACACCATATTATTGCAATGTTAGATTCTACGTAAAATTTGAGGTATAAAATTCCTAAAATGAACCATGTTCGAGATATTTAATTCACAAAAAAAATAAAGAGAAACTAACTAGATAAATATGGTGTGTATTTTAAAGTAAGAAATATAGAGCGACAATAGTCATAGGAGGAATAGCTTAATTCCATAGAGGGTGGCGGAAATTTAATGCTGCCTTTACTTAACTTCCAAAGCATCATAAGTTATTTTTTCCAAATTGAACTACTTGCATCTTTTCTCCATAGACTGGAAAGTAGGTACATAATATTTCTGTAAAAACTTGCAAAACTTAACACAAGTCTGTTGTAACTGATTTGAGAAAAATACAAATTTATAATAAATTTATATTAAACACAGGATATTATATAGGATCAATAAATTTTCCATAAGCATATGGGAATGAAATCAACTTTTTGCCACATTATTTAATATCCACATTATAATCTTTTAGGTTCTACTTAAAAATATGGTTTGGACTTGAGGTAAGAAAGTATGAACTTGTTCAAATGGTCCAACATGATCCACGTGCAAGGTGGGTTTCTCTATTGGGTTTAGTTTACACTGTTTTCTTGTTGGATAATGTTTTGACATTAATGTTGACATCAATGTTGGATGTTTGACATGTTTTGACATTAATGTTGACATCAATGTTGGATGTTTGACATGCTTTGACGTATTTTGTGACAAATTTCATCGCGCCAGCAAACCAGTAATTTGATCGCAAACGTTCGTATTGACATAACCGGAAAATTTGCATACAAGCTGCCCTTGGAACAGCCCAGGTTTTCATTCCATCTTCTAACTTTCTATATATCTTGTTATTTTTTAACTAATACTGTTTAGTATCAACAGTATTCTCTTTTGTCTGCAATATGCTCTGTACTGGAACGATCCAGTACCCTTCCGTTAGATCAACTTGCAGAATTTCTAGTTTAATTTTTGACGCGGGGTTCCTGCTAAGAGCATTTTTGTCCCAGCTCGATAATCGATTTCAAATTAATATTCCTGTATTTCGAGCCACCATATTCCTATCCTAGGAATAAGATCCTTCTTTGTTAAAGTCGTCCTCAGTGCGTTACAATCGGTGATAACCTGGAACTTGACCCCCCAAGAGATAAACCCGGAAACATTTCAGCTCGTCAACTCCAGCTCGTAGAGGTGGTAATGCCGTTGATCGGTTGTGGTCTGTTTGCCAAAATAGGAGACAACGTGCTGATTCCCCTGATCATCAATCTTAATCAACATGGCGCCGACACCGATTGAACATGCATCCATGTGTAGCTCTGTCCGTAGTTTCGGATCATATATGGAGACAATTGGAGGCGACGTCAACGCTTCCTTAATTTTATCAAATCCCAATAAGGTTCAGTAGAATCAAGGGCTCGACGATTATAGCAAATGATCGAAGAAATTTTCTAAAATAGCTGGCCCGTCCAAGATATTGGCGAACTTGTTTGACTGTTCGTGGTGGTGACATCTCTAGAACAGCATCAATTTTCCTCTTCCCAGGCCTCACACCATTTGCCTTATTTATCTTCCGAGATAATTGTGCCTTTTAGAAATGCGCATTTGCTAAGTTTGAGCGTTAGCCTATGTTCTCGAAACTTAATCAAAACTTTTCTCAGATGTTCCAGTCCCTCTTCGATGGTCAAATACGGGATGATGACGTCATCCATGTTTGGAAGCGCAATGCCATTATGTAAAGGATTCCAAGATGCCTTGTTAATAAGTGATTGCAAAACGGCGGGGGGCGTTGGCGAGCCCAAATGGCATCCTCAAAAACTGGTAATGTCCATCGGAAGTTACAAACGCCGGTTTCTCGATGGAGTTCGTTGCCATGGGAACCTGATAGAACCCCGATGCTAGATCTAAGGATGTGAAGTATCTAGCCCTCCCAGTCTATCAAATTATTCTTCAATATTTGGCAGGGGTAGCGTTTTTTATCGTTATAGCGTTCAGTTGTCTATAGTCGATGCACATCCGGTTTTCTTTTATTAGCGTGATAGGACTGGTATAGGGGGATTCCGATTCGAAAATGATATTATTTATCAGCAATTCCTCAATAACATTGCGTAGAGCGGTTTTCTCTATTCGGGCATACGATATGCATGACGCACAATAGGTGTATCGCTTACACACTTGATTTCCATTTCTACAGTGTATGTTTTGCCCAGTGTTTCGAGCGAATCCGAAAATTGGCGTAACAGACGCATTCGTTCTTATCGCTTTCAGGTATGTCGCCAAAATTCAAATTTTTGTGTCTACTAGAATCGAACGCATCGACGAAATTTACAAATACAATTTTGATTGCAGTCAAGTCTCGAAGAAATACACGGTTGTTCCGTTTAATCATCATAACATGTTCTTGATTTATAAAGTCCTGTCCTATTAATAAATCATACTTAAGGTAACCATTTGAGGTTCTATAGGGAATTTCTAGTGACTTTACAATAGATGACTCCATTAGAGTAGCAGAACTGCCAGTACCAATCAGACACTTTACCTTTCGGCCATTAACAGCCTAAACATGTGACCCGGAATTCACAATTAAAACAAACATGTGACTTGTGAGCCCCATTTAGGATACTACTACAAGAATTTTCTTTGAAATTATTGGATCTTCCCTTAAACTCACTAGGATTAGGTGCATTATATTTACTAGTATTTGGCATGCTACCTATACTGTTTAAATATGCTTACAATATGTTGACATCGGTATATTGTATCTTACTGTGCGAGCAGTGTTTTCATTAGTAATACCACCGACAGCTGCATCTGAAGTTTAGCTAACTTTTAAAAACGGCAATAGCCCAAATTTTGTCCAGAGACGGCTTCATAACGAGCTGCCTCTCTGAGTAATTTAGAGAAAGGAACAGACTTACGAAATTGTCCTAACATAGATATTTTCATCTCGCTCCAACTAGCATCGTATTTTGTAGTTTCGTCATACCACTGGCGGGCGTTACCTCTCAGGCGGCTGGAAGTTAATCGAATTATGGAATCGTCGTCCCATTTGTAACGTTCTGTCAAACATCTACTTTCTTTATCCATTTGTCAATAGTAAAATCATCGCGACATCTGGTGTGTAGAATTTTAAGCTCCTCGATTTCACGTTTCAGTCTCTTAAATTCTCACTTAGTGTTCGTACTCGTCGAACTATCGGAACTGCTGCTTGATGTCGAATCGCTAGAGCTGCTTGAGGAAACTTTCCTTCTTCGTTTTGACACCTTTTTCTTTCCCATCGTGATACAGATTTTATAACAAAACACAAAGGTGCACTTAAACAGTTTTATTTAACTATATGACAACAGGAAAAATGTACACTTGCTCATACTAATGTAAGACCGATACCTACTCGCCAATCGCTAGGAATGACCTGATGTCTCATATTACCAAAAGGAGTCATTCACTGAAAAACTATAAACACAACATAAATAAGTATCAGATAACGTATTATAGCGACGGTGTTGAATCAAGAGGGCCATAGCCGTGCGCTTGGTTTTTTCCATTTAGTAATAATTGATGACCATATGTATTATCAGTTTTATTGCTATTTTTATCATCAACCATTAACAAATTATTACACGGAACAAAGTTGGTACAAATAAAATGTTCCAGTCTCTGTTAAAAAAGGGGGCTAACTTCATACACATGAGGAAATGTTAGAGATCTTGCTGGCCAAATCCAGCCGGTACCAACGGCACTCTTACATATTGGAACGCCTGTACTAAGAATTGCTAAAGTTGCGCAAATGTAATTATACACTGTGGCAGAGCCACAGGCAGAACATTTACATTTTTAATTAAAATTTACCACATTTAATCAAGATAATAAAACCGGCTGACGTCTTGGCAGATAATCATCTTTTCTAAGAAATTACTAAAATAGTGTATTCCCAGATTATTAAAAATGTACAGCAGTAAAATAAAAATACTTATATACAGTCCGCCATGTTCGTTCATTTCAAATTAAATTCTCCAGCAGCGGATTTTAAACATAATTATTTCGCTGGTTGTGGGGATACTTCGTTCTAAAAAATGTCGTCTAATGCTGGAGATTTTAATGAAGAGATGATAAGGAATAGAAAAAACCGTTTATTATATTATATCATACTTATAACCGTTTATGTTATGTTATCTCCTACCAAATAAAGAACTCCGCCGGAAAATCGCCAAAAATTGTTAACAGATTATTCATATACAGCGTCCGTCAAAAATGCGCATCATATGAGGCATTTATTTATCATGAATGTTTTTCAAAAACTATTTACGCTTAGTCTTTGTATTAATTATAACCAGAAAACATCCCAAAATTTTAGCCAACTCATATCGATATGTCATTTAAAGTTTTTAATTTCTCTGAAATACCATAAATTTTCAAAACTTTTTCAAAACCTCATCTTGGAAAACAATTGAGTTAGAAAAACATATATTGATACTATTCCATTTCTAAAAAGTATGTGTAGTTCAACGACCAGCAACCCTGACCCACACAATGTTTCTCATTGGGGTAGACATTTTTTGTCTTAGGAGGTTGAAAGTAGAAGGTTTTTATGTGCAGATCTTCAACACCATAGCTGATATTGAATGCAAGTTTCCACAGCACTCCTGAAGTATTACTTTCAGCGCATTACCATTTTTTAATGGGTGGTTCGGCAGTAGCCATATTTCCCACAAGAAACAAAAATAAATATGTACAAAACAGCTAAGTAGCCGTACTTTAAAACGGAAAAATTAAATAAATACATATTCCAAATAGAGCAAAAATTCTTTAAAAAAACAATACAATAAATATATAGTCTAAAATAGAGTAAAAAATTCTCAACAAAAAATAAAAGCAATAAGACAAATAAAATAAATCACCTGTATCCAAAAATAGAGCAAAAAATTCTTAACAAAAAATAAAAATACCTCAATACCTTAATACTTACCTTAAAATTGTGTAATTAATACCACTATTTTCTATGTCACTATTTAATAATAATATAATCACTAATATCACTATTTTCAGTCATCTTCCACTTCATCTTCATTGTCGCTATCACCATTTCCAATATTAATCATACTGGGTTCTATGGCTTGATCAACCGCCAAATCCACATCCCACATTATCTGTTCCTCTTTCATCACGTGATTAATATACTTCTGCCAATTTTCTGCTGTGACATTTTCCATTGCTCCTCGAAGATGTCCCTCTACATCAGCTAATTTAAAAGTCCGATTCACTCCCCGCTACTTCCCCTTTTACTTGCGCCCAGATTAATTCAATGGGGTTCAATTCGCAGGGATAAGGAGGTAATTAATATTTTTCACGTTTCCATCCTGCCAGACTCTCTTCACAGTATGAACTTCGTTGACCCATGTTTCGTCACTGTAATAAATTTTCCGCCCTTCGTTTCGGAACTTTTTTTTTCGAAGATAATCCATCCGCCGAGCAACTATTTCATATCTTTTTATGAGAATACTCTTTCAGTCTACTTTTCCATAAGTAAAATTCATGTCTTTCAAAATGTTTGCCAGACTAGCCCTGCACATTTTAGGTATAATATAATTTTCACTTATACGTTGCAGCACCTTATCTAATGTGGGTAATTCCGTATTTCTATAGAAACCGGACACCGTTCTACGTATCGCATTTTTTGCATCTTCGTCCACTACAATCCTATTTCGAGCGCTTTTTGGTTTCGGTGGCTGTACACTTCCATTTATCTTTTCTTCTCTTAAAAGAGTGTATGTGCTTGACTTTACTGACTTTTGACTGACCTACCCGTAGAAGAGATTCAGGTTCACACAAACCTACCAACGCTAAAACAAACAGTGTCAAACAAATGGCAAAACCTCTCCACTCTAATGATATACAACCCAAAAAATCTGATATACAACACAGGGTAAACTCATTTATTATACTCATTTATTATTATCTTTTATTTGTCTCAAACTTGGTACATGAAGTTGTTTAAGGTTACCGGGCTCAGTTGGTTGCTTTTAGCGCTTCCGGTTGTTTTTATTTTAGTCAATCCGACATGAGAAGACAGCACTACTAGTATTGGACAATTTTCAGGTTTGTGTTCTGATTACTTTATAGTTTCTAGTACAACTGATGATTTAAAATAAAACCGTTTAAGTTAAAAGTTTTTTTTACATATTTTGATTTTGTAGTTTTTAGTTTTTTTTATGTTCCACTGTCCACCTCCTGCCTCCATCATCAAACCATCGTCACCAAATATAACGTACGGGACTCGTTAAAAGCAACCAAATGAGCCGAGTAACCTTAAAACACCCCAAGTACCAAGTTTGAGACAAATCGGTTTATAAATAGGAAAGTACGCCATTTTGGATCCGTCATTTTGTTTTAATAAAAAAATATTATAGTGTATTGTCACCGGAACACTATACACCTACCAAATTTCAAGTCTCTATCAAATCAAATTAGCTTGTTAATTATAGCATGTTCTAAAAAAACAAAGGAGTAATATTGATTGTGTTTATCGTAAAATATAATCATTAAAATCGGAAAAATGATAATCCACTTCCACGCTTTGTTGTGCAATCATCTAATGAACAATATACCGTAGGCATATTAATAAAATTTAATCTCGCTTCACGTTTCTGGGCCACTCCATACAAATCACCACTAACTG